>WURT03070666.1:20258-32135 GCA_009936505.3 Holothuria glaberrima
ACCACGTTCATAATGTATGGCCTATCCAGGTAAACCAAAGTGGCATTCTGACATCTCTCGAAATAACTCTACTATTACTTTAAAGTTTGTAGGCTTTTAGCACTCATCAAACCCAATGTGACATTTGCCTCTTTACCAGTAAAGCAGCTTTTGCCATATCGCCCACTTCAACCCCTCCCCTCAGAAAAAAAGAAGCTTTGTACCCCAGTGAGCCCCAAAGTAGAAAATTAACAAGCAAGTAAATACAAACATTTCCTGTTTAAGAAGAAAGAACAATTCCATGTGCTCACTTACAGCCATCATTCTACTCCATCTTATGGGCCTCCTTAAAATGGTCCAGCATCCTCCCATAAGAAAAACATATCCTGGTTTTGTGACTATACTCAAATTTGTGCACATTCACTCACGATGCGCTACATACAGTAGTGCTGCCATTGAAAATAGATTCCCAGTCCCTTTATTCTAATAGAGAGGGCTGTTCCAAATCATTAATGTCATTTGGCTAGATCCATAATTTTAAATGAAGGGTTCCTTTGGACTGTATAAATGTTTAGAAAATTATTATTTTACACTGCCTTTTAAACATAACTATTACACTGTTGAATTATGTGTTTGGTATCAGTGGCACTGGTAATGTAGAGCTTACAAGCATAAGCTGTACCACAACAGGCCTCCAAGGGCAGTTGCTTTACACCAGGGGTGTACAACCTTTTCAAACACCAGGCCAAATCATGTTGCCTTGACAATATGGGGGCCATAGTGGAACAGAGAGGTGTATATGGGGGTAATGTCTCAACCTCACCACTTTCCCATCCCTCCCCAGTTAGAGTGACTAATGTGTCCATCTAGCTAGACCACATGCCCTTGAATAATATTGTAGCATGCCTTTTTATTGTCGATGAAACTTGCAGGGTGTGGTTACATCTCAATTTTGTCGACAAAAATGTGAATTCAGATTGAGAATGGGTATTCTATCTAGAACATCCACTTAACATTGAAGGAAGTGATCCTTTCTTTGTTTTCCTGGCATCGTACACTTACGTCAAGTTGCGGTTAAATGACAAGACGTATGAGGGCCAAAAATGGGGCATATTGAACGTGTTTCACAAGCCGCACAGAACGAGCCTGTGGGCCGCAGGTTGCACACCCCTGCTTTACACCCTAAATGGACCAAAAATGTGGAGGAAGCCTATGGTGTAAAGATTACAACTTCATATTTGGTGGCATTCCAATTCAACAATTTATATCATATAAAAGATCAGATTAGATGGGAAAACAGTTCACTTCTCTTCACCTTACTGTGGTAAGAGCCCAAAAGGAACCCCAAACTTTCTTTTTGCAAAGCTGCATGCCACAGCAACCTTATTTTAAAGCATTAGTCAAACTTGTCAAATCTTTTTCTTCCCTTATTTCACAACAGAAGTATTGGTGACCTTAGGATCTTGCATAAATCTAAAATTGTTGTGTGATTAAAAGAAATTATATCTGATTTGTGTATCAGGTTTTACAAATATGAATTTGTTTTCTGTTGGAGTTTTCTGTTATTATCTTCACAGAGATATAATTTGTCTAATCATTCTCCTGTGTTATCTGGGTTAGTAGGGTCAAGCAGAGTTAAGAGGGTCAAACAAATTACAGCCTTCAAATGACCAATAGATCGTAAGGGAAAACTTTTCAGTTCTGGACAAGCCACATGTCTTTGTTAGTACATGTCACTTTATAGGGACTAGAAGTTCATTCAAGTCCCATGAAAAAACATGTTATTAAGCTTTCCAATGCAACCTGAAAAATGGCCCTTTTTTCAGTTTTTATAGCACTAGATCTGGTCAGTTTGTCAGTGGAAGGTTCAGTTTATATTTAAATTGTGAATTATCATACATTTATTTGGTAGACATATCAGCAATTAAAGATAGATTTGGGATAAAGTTTGCCATTTCAATTGAATGCATAACTCTGTGACAGTCCATACAAGTAAAGATAGGTCTGGACCTCCTTTCCCCTCTTCCTTTATGCATATTAGTTTTGAAAACAAAAATCTCTCATTGCCCCCAAAATTGAAATGACTAGACACAAAAGAACTGTTTTTTTTCATGGCCTTACCATACATCATTACATGTAAAGAGTACTTAAAACACATCAAGAGGAGTATTGTGTTAATGTTAGTTAGCATGTTTGGTTTCCTGTTCGTCAACGTCATGGGCTTAAACAAGTCTGTTAAAGCATTTAGTGAAGGTTACAACTCTGTTTTCTTACTGTTTATTGCAAGCAAACATTATGCTTAGCCTTAAACCAGGAGGTTGTAAAATGACGTCATTGTGAGCTCTGAAGAGGGGAAAGTGTTGTGCTTAGCTGTCTGGTGTATAGGTGTTTGTGTGTTGGTTTGTGGACTTCGTGATTAGGAAGGAGGTAAAAGTTGCTCAGCTGTTTCCTTGGAATGGTACAAAAATGTAGATTAATCATCATAATATTGGGGGCAGCATATCTCAGTTATGTTCTTAAGTTTCTGGCCATGGCCCTCAGTTTCTTACCATAGCGAGTAGCGGAGTTTGAAAGCAATATGAAGCAGTCTTACATAAAACACACAGTGTATACTGTATGGAAAGACCAGTCTACATACACCAGTGACCCCACGGGATTCCCTACCCACAGAGGGTGCCCTTTAATCTAAACCCATAGGTGAAGTATGTTGATAAAAATGATTTCTGTTTGCTTCTGAGTTACCTGAAATGTAGCTCAGGCATTTTAACTTAAACGTAAGGATACCAGTACATTTCTAGCTATCGGCATCAATAGCCTTGATTCCTGGGCTCTGATATAATTGAAAAGAAAAACAGCCCCATTTAAATGTAATTTCCGTGCGTCATTGTTGTAGCAGATTACAGCAGTTCTTGTTTGAGGTTGTATGGTAATGCACCACTGTGTTATAGGCCTACCAGCATAAAGATGTCTCCACTTTTTAGTATCGCTAGCTACAGCGGCACGGGGCCTCTTTTACTGACTGAAGTTCAAGGCTTGGCAAGTCGGCCAAACTGCTGCTTTAAGAGTCACAGGCAAAAATGGGTGTATTATAGACTTCTCAATACAAAGTGAGATTGTTTGCTGCCTTTTACAATACAGTAAGCACAGGTGTGTGCATTGTGTGGGATGGATGAATGGTTAGAGCATTAGTACTGGCCGAGTTTAACATTGCTGTTTCATTTAAGTGAAAAAAACAGAGAACAACTTGCCAACTTTACTGTACAGTACCTGTCACATTCATATTGGGTCATCAATATTTTCTATTCCCTCTGTCTTTAATGGAGATGACCAAAGATTGCCAACTTGTTGTATTTTTAGTGAAACCAGGGCCTAGGTTTAGAGAGCAAAAAATTTTGAATAGACTTGTTCAAAAAATATGTGTTTGTTATTTTTAAGAGCAGTTGTCAATTGTGAGCCCTTTCTTCAGGCCTAATAACTTTTCAAAATCCAATTTATAATTGGAAATACTTAATTGACTGGAAATTTTTTAACACAAACTCATATTTTCTAAGTGACCTCACAGGTTGTTGGTATGAATTATGTTATTTAAGGATTTAACTGTGCTTACTGACCCATGACTGGTAGGGCAAAAGACAAAAGAAAAGATTAAAGGGTGACCTGCTAAAGAGTGTAATAGTCTGTGAACTTTTGTCATATTTACTAGATTGACTCGAATGACTGACACTGTAACAGATGGCCATTACAAGGCTGACTGTCTGTCCTGCAGTTCTATTGTCTCTTGGTCAGAATCCAGGGCATTTTTACAAGCTGTTTCATTACTTAGTAAGACTAAGTTAGACTGAAGTTTTCTGAGAATATTTTACCCTCAAACAGTTAAAACTGAACCTGTTTTTGCATGTGTTGGAGTAATTTACAGAAAGTGTTAAAACACTTTGTGCAACAAAAAAGAAATTTAGGTTTCCACAGACCATGGGAAACAAGGTGGGGCAAGGATTCAACATATTCACATTTTTGTTATAATAGCTGTAAAATATATTAGATTGGTGATAAAATTAGTATTCTCTCACAATCTATTAATTATATGAGATGTTTAAAGCTCGAGATTTTGTGTGCATTGTCTAGCTACTATATTCTTCCTTGAGGTTCATTCTTTCTACTCATGTGTAAGGCTTCATTAAGCTCACCGACACTAGTACTGAATGTTGGTGAGGAGATGTTGTACTCACAGATATAAATTGAACAAAGTTATATTAACAAAGGAATAAAAAAATGACCCAACTTTATTTTCTGTCTCTTACAACTTATTTGATTTCTTGAACTGTTTTGTACCTCAACATTTCATAATTCAAGTCCTTTAATATGGAATGCAGTCATAACTTGGGTGGACTGGGATTTCCAGATGGTTGAATTCAACATTTTTACTCAAAATGTAGGATCTTGTCAAGTAAGATAAGGACAAGAAAAAAAAAAAAAAAAAAAAAAAAAAAAACTTTCTTGTTTAAAGGCCCACATTACTTTGACTGAAACAGTTTAAAGTCCTGAGTTCTGACTTGCAGAACACAAAGCATCCTTGCTTCAATTACCATCACCTTAATCAATGCAACCATCGTACCTTGTGTCTGTCCCTCCCTGGTACTGAGACTTGCTTGGAATCAGGACAAGCATAAAAATCTTCTAGAGGGAACCTTGTGACTTGAGGATCATCCAACATACATTAGATCTGAGGACAGATGGTAATCTTATCTAATGCAGCTTACTTCACCTACATGACAATGGGACCTTGTGCCTGTCCCTCCCTGGTATGGAAAGACTTGTTTGGACCCAGGCAAATATACAAATCTAGGAGAGGATACCATGTGACTAGAAGCTCATCCAACGTGTACCAATGTTCGAGGACAGACGACAATCTTATCTCATGCAGCTGGTATTTTAGGTTTTCAAGATGGACAGAAGTGGTGGCCACAGCTGATGTGAAGAGCCATAGGAAATGGTAAGTCCAGGCTTTCCAACTCACAGTGAGATCACAGTTTTAGGTGTCATCTAAAAGTTTCACCTTCAGATCGTATGGTTTGTGAAAGTTTTATAACTGACATCAATGACATTCGGACAGATTTGTATTAAGGAATTGTAGTTATGGTTACCAGTCCGCATACATATCATCATAAAGCAGGTCACATCCAACTTTGTACTGCAAAATAGATGCGATGGATTTATCTGAAGTTGGAACACGTGCATTAGTTTATACCAAATCTGTGGTGCCGCTCTATGTTTTTCTTTCTTTCTTGCATTAATTAGATGGAAAATTCATTGGACTGAAGGTTCAGTAGACCAAGGATCTGCTAGATGGAAAATCTAGGGTTCGAGGTAGGGCTAGAGTTGCAGTATAGTTATGAGTAGGATTTGAAATGGAAATAGGAGAGTGTAGGACTTACGATTAGAGTTAGGGTTTGTGTTTGTGCACCTCAGGTCTTCAGTGGGCCATGGGTCTAATGGAATGTTGATCTGGTGATTCTTCAGTCTAGTAGACCCAGCTTTTTGGGGGCTTACATTTTGAGGTGTGAAATTCTGTTGTGTGGTCAAGAATGGAAGATGAGATATTTCTCTTGTGTATGATAAGTATTTATGTGTTAAAACCACGGCCTGATTTCAGTGAGACTCTTTCCAGATCAGTGTAGCTATTTGTCATTTTGAATTGATCTTTTTTTGTTTATTTTGGAAAACTAGAGAAATATGACAAAAGCTATGAAATGCAGAATGCTCCTAAATTAATCATGAATGCATATCTCTTTACATTAACAATCATATCAAAAGGCAATAATCCTTTGTTTCTCTTATGCATATTGTAAATCACCCCACGTCATTTTTTTTTCAACTTTGTACAGACAGAACTGTGCTCTTAGATATTTTTCCTCTGCCTGCGTACCCTTACCCCAAGTTCAAATTTCAGTTTTGACCCTAT
Source organism: Holothuria glaberrima (assembly GCA_009936505.3). Lineage (NCBI taxonomy): Eukaryota > Metazoa > Echinodermata > Holothuroidea > Aspidochirotida > Holothuriidae > Holothuria > Holothuria glaberrima. Next base: position 26,197 of record WURT03070666.1, read on the forward strand.
GTAAGCCTTAGCTCACATCAAATACTTTAGAAAGTCTTATGTTTCCTCTTCAACTTGACTTTCCAAATATATTTGTCCTGTTCTTTTTAAAGCCAGCAAGTACGTATCTCCTTGCTGCAGTAGCTTTAGTGAAGAATGTCACACAAAACTCTTTCAGAAATTGAACTAGTAACCAAAGATTTTATTCAGGTGTGGGGTGACAAAGCTCTCTAGTTAGGTTTTTCTTTGTCTTTTAGAAACATGGAAGATTCTTATGTCTTTGTTGTTTCAAATGTTACAATATCCGCTAATGAGTGGCATGTATTATGGAAGATGAAGTTATGTCCTATCATTTATTGTAATAAATAAAATGAGGCTAAAAGGGTAACTGGGCCTGGGGATCTGTAGCATAGCCAGAAAAGTGTGTGTGGGAGTACTTCTGGGGCCTTCAAATGTGGAATCACCATATACTCATATACATGTTTTCTGTCATGGTCCTTCCAGTGGGGGACATCTTAGAGGTGAGAGACTTGTGTGGGGGGCTTATGTCTTCCCAACGGCAACCCCAACCCCCTTTGGCTACACCACTGCTGGGGATAGGATTTTGGAGGGGACAATCAGTCTGCAGATTTAGTACAATAATATTGTGCATTAAACTTGGTTCTCTCTGCTGCACAGTGGCTGAATCCATGAATTGTGCATGGATATGTTTGATCGAGTTCAGTTAAGATTCACATACTTTAGACTTGTTCATCAGCGTTTAAAAATACAAGAAAAAAATTCAGGAAAATGCAAGAATATGCAGAAATGAGTTGATTTCTAAATTAGGACCAAAAGAAAAAAAAGGAGGTGACTGAAATAAGCTTGTTAAAATTTGTATGGGTAATCATCCAGAATTACTACTAAAAGGTGCAGATTTGAATTGCTTTTCATGTCGTTCAAGGGATGAAAATACTATCAAAAATAATAGATAAGATGAAAAAATAATAGAGAAGTTTTGAAGGTACATCTAACTCAGGAAGATACCTGTAGGAAGCTTTTAATCTTCAAGCTAGAAGTAACTTTGTGGCATTTGCCCTAACCCTCCCTCGAATTTTCCACTATGTTCCCCCTCCCCCCTTCTCATTCTCTCATTGTTTTATTCAAATCTGTTTTCAGTAATGGACCCTTATGGTAGATCCATGCAACTGAGAGCCCCACCTCCCACCCAACACAAACCAAACTATGGCATTATTAAACAAATCTTCTGTCCCTTCAAAACTGAGCAACTAACCATGGCCTCTTTATCTTCCTGCTAGAGGATCCTCCCAATTTACAGGATTACTTCAAAACATGTAGCCATGCTAGCTATATTGATGATGTGGCCACTGCTCCCCAGGCAGCATGGTTTAAAGGGGCTCATTGAGTTAATATGGATTATTTTTGTGAAGAGTTTGAAGGAAATTATTGCATGACAATGCTTCTAATTAGCTTCATTTCTCATGTTTCACTTCCTTTAGTTTCCGAAAATGAGAGAAATTGTAGTTCTTGTGGACAAGGAGTGCATATGATTACTACATAATGGTAAAAAGTGTCTGGTCACAAAGTTGTAATAAATGATTTTAATCATTCATTACTATGTCATTGTCATTTCAGTTGTAGGTCAGAAGTGCAGAATCTCTTATTTTTATCAGTTACCATCAAGATGTGAGTAAATCTCAACAGGTGTGAAAAAAAAAATCATGAATTTTGTGAACCAACTCAATAAGCCCCTTTAATATAGCCACTTTTGGTTTTAGATAGAGTCCTGTAGACCTAACCCCTCCCCTTGTGATAGTCAGCCACGTTTATATGGTATTGTATGGAAATAACACCTCATCATAGAAAGTCTATCCCACCTACTGGGAATGTTTACAAAATTGTACTTTCCTCATTTGTCCTTTGCCCTATAATGAATAACGAAATGTCTTAATTAGTTACATCTAAGGGGATTTTCTGTGCAGACTAGGTTTAATCCAACTTACTTTCAGAAAACAGTAATTACTAATCAACGCATTCAGTAGCCTTGGGCAACCCACATATGTAGAAGACCTTGAATGTGTAGTCTACTGTCTTGTACTTTGCTGGTCATACAATAAAGTGCTACAATCTACCCAGATAGAAGTAATCGCCACTTCTCAGAAATGCAACTGTTTCAAGTTGGACGAGGTGGGTCAGTCTACAGTCAAGGATCTTTGACTAATTATTAGCAAAAGTAGAAACAGCTCATAATATCAAAAAAAAATAGTACTTGGATGATATAACTTGTTTTGATCAATTGCCATTTTTGCTGACCCCTGTTATGTATTGCACTGTTCCTGGATACATCAGAACTGAAAGACATACTCCCTTCTGAAATGGACCAATAACAGTCAGTATTGAAACAAAACAATGGAGATGGGGAGAGAAGAGATTTGACATTTGGCCAGGTTTTAAGCCATACTGGTAGAAAGGAGTTTGGGTTTTGAAAAAAGAAAAAACAGAACAGATGCAAAGTTACTGCAGCCTGCTATAGTGAAAGTATTCATTATTCATCATAATAGTGTTAGTACATATTCCCATAGGCATACAGGATCTTTTTATGGGGGGGGTGGGGGGCTGGGGGCTAAGCTGTTTAAGCCTGCCAGGGAGAAAAACCTGTATTGCTGGAGAGAATGCACCATTTCCAAATATTTTGAGAGAAATCGTTTTTTTTTTTTTTTTTTCTGGCCACCGGGATGGCTGCAGGCCCCAGGTCCTCTAGCTCATATGCCTATGCAAATTTGGAAGGATGAGTTTATACTAGGCCATTTTTGGAGTCTAGTAATTGTATACTTATACTGTACAACTACCCACTTTAGTACTTAAAGTCTCCTCATCACTTTTTAGTAATTTTGATATCAAGTAGTAGAAGTGACAGTAGGCTGATTAGCAAAAACAGTTAGGGGAGTGGGCTAAGTAGGTCTGGTGAAATGGTAGCATTTTGAAAAATTAGGTCAGTTGAGAAAATATCAACGGTTGAACCAAAGACAATGACAAGCAAGGGTTAGCTGCTCCCTGTATTCGTAAAATTGGCAAAAAAAAGAAAAACAGTTTTGTAACAAGAGTATCAAGAAAATATGTGTTTTTCTTGCTTTTATATTTATTCAAGAGACACTCACAACTAAATGCCAGTTTCTTTTCTTGTATAATGGCTGCATTACAACCCATCAGTACAGGGTATGTTCATTTCATTTTCAATAGTATCTTCATGCCTAAGCTGGCAGTTCCCATTGCCCGAGTTTGGATAATTACTTCTGTGATCTTTGCAGTGGTTGTATAAATAAAAATACGCGATAACATATTCCAGTATAAGCAAGTGGGAGGCCTTCTTTCTCCCCGATAAAAATCAGGGTGATGAAATTTAAAACAGGTTGGAAGCACCCCCTGCTTTATGGTCACTCGAAAATATCAGGAGTTGAAAATAAGTACACTTACCTATCAAGATGTTACCATGGGCCAAAGTACTCTATCTTCTGGAAAGTGCATCCAGTTTTAGGATGGCTTGCTGAAATCTTTCCTCTAGCTAGGCCTCTTATGTGAGATAAGGAACTTGGCAATTCTCATTGGTGCCTATGGTGATGGTTTCTTTGAAGTGTGAAGGTAAACAGTCATCATTCCAACTTTCACATCCTGTGTTTGCAATTTTCTTCACCTCACCAAGTTTTTGTAACCATTGCCTTAAAGGCTCACTGGCTTCTCCTTCAAATCTATTTTCTTCATCCCTGTGAAGAAAATATCTTCAACATCCTTCAACAACCTGCCGTTGTGTGTGATGTTCCGCATAGGCAATGGAGTAAGGGAAAATAAGCCAGTGAGCCACAACTGGAAAAAAGGCCGTGGCCGGCTGGACTTGAACCAGTTGGTTGGAAACTGGGCCGTTAAACCTCATCTAACTTACTAACTTCAACATCCTTTGCCTATTTAGCAAAGGAATTACATCACCATGGTTATTCTCATATGGGCACAGGATATTTTTTCCAAAGGGGCAGAGCTGTTCTCACCTGAGAAAAACCTTTATTACTCACAAAAAATGCCTGATTTTTCAAAAATCTGCCCCACAAATAGGTTTTGCCTGAATCCTGGGGAGCTGCAGCCCCTCCCTCTTCCAAGCCTCCTGGCCCATAGTAAAATTTAGTTTCATAGTCTATCAATCTGCACTGTGCTTGAAGATTAAAATTGATCATTATAGACTTTGCAAAATTTTTCTTGGCTACTTAATTCTACCCTGTTTATCTGTCTCTTAGAATAAGACCCACAAAATGTGCACTAGCCTCAAATCTATGATAGGAATGTTACATTTTTTGAACAGACTCAGCAGAAGTTTAATTAAATGAGATGGTAACTATTGTAATTAATAAGACTTTGGTAAATTTAAAGGGATCATTGCAACTTCCTCAACATTACTGTACGTAGGAATCTAAAGAAATGTCCATTGATACTTGGTTACTTCACTTTGACTGACATAAAATGGAACAATATAGCTGTTAATACCCTGATTGGTCTACAATGACCTATGCAGATCAGAAGTGTACCCATATTACATGGCATTCAGCTCATGCATACACAGTAGGCCTAAATGTATATATGTCCTTGAGCAATTTAAAATTGGTGTAAGCCTCTGTAGCTTCGTGTGGATGGTATGCTAGGCAGGTGTTTTTTTGGGGGGGTCACTCAATTGGAGGGGACTAGAAGTAAGTTTTGGAGAATTTCGTCTCTCTGTGGCAAGGTTGTTTGCCCTTTAATTAATGATGTTAGAAGAGAACAGGTGCCCTTTAAAGTAACTCTTGCATTACCTGAAGTATGTTTTGCAATTTGAAGTCATCATTGGTGATTACACTCTACTTGTGCAGATCAGTGAAATGTGGGATGTGCATAAGGCATTATGTCAAAACCTCAAGCTGCAGCTGCCACAGCCAAGCTGCAGCAGCTGCAGCCATGCTTTGTTCCTTCATACATTACAATAACAAGATCACTTTAAACCAGCTCTTGAAAATGGGCATTGAAACAAAACATGGCTGCAGCTGCTGCAGCTTGGCTGAGGCATGCTGCAGCTTAACTATTTTGACATGGTGTCTAAGTGTAGCCTAGCTCTATCACACAGCAGCATCGATGTGCATTACTCAGAAGAATGTTGCCTTGGGCAAAGAAATCACATGAAGGCCAAGGCAGTTGTTTGGGAGCAAACAAAGGGACTAAGAAGCAAAGTCAGAGAATTATAACTATCTGGGAAGAGTACAGGGTGCCTTTAATGTTAAGGCACTGTTGAACTTTGTGGTTTTGTGTGTAATATCCACTCATGCTTATTTGTATCATATCAGATATTACTGACAGAAAAGGAGACAAGGTTCACACAAGTTCAGCAGAACTTTTGAAATGTTTTTTGCATCAGGGTTAAGTAGCTTTTCAGTAAACTGTGTGGGTATCAAATGTTATACATCAAACAACCTCAGCACACAGCCAGCAATTCCAGTAAAATCAATTTTAAAAACCCAACCATGCAATCAAAGATGTTAGCATGGCTAAATCATTGCTGTAATATGAACAGAAGCCTCCAAAATGCAAACTAATGTTATATATTGGACAGAGAGGTTGGCAGGAATTTGATTCGATTGTAAACACAACGCTTCCTCGCGACAACAATGGGTTTAAGTCAAAATAATGTGTAGTGTATATTGTGCATGTTCTTGAGCCCAGTGAAAGATTTCACTCCATGCAGGGCCCATAATGAGCTTCCATGGTTGGTCACATTTTTTACCTCTCAGTAGTGAAGCACATATCCTCCAAAGTTGATTTTTCTCTGTGAGTTTTTTCCTGGTGCAGCCAAAGTAAGATTTACTAGTTGATTGCTGTGTTTTCCTAGGAATAGTAGCAGTGACACAGGGGTGTTGTAAATGGGGATCCTTCTTGTGAAGCTGAATATC
>WURT03070667.1:0-13455 GCA_009936505.3 Holothuria glaberrima
TACTCTCATCTTTATAGCAATTGGTCAAACTAAGAGATTCTGCACATCTGACACAGTAGTCTGATTGCAGTAGCAATGATAAGGTAATCAAGGATTAAAAGCAGTCATTACAAATTCATGACCAGACACTTTTTACCATTACATATAGTACTCATATGTAGCACCTGTCCACAAAAACTACAATTTCTCACGTTTTTGGTACTTACAGGAAGTGGCACATAAGTAACGAGGCTAATTAGAAACATTGTAATGCAATGATTTCCTTCAAACTTGTCACAAAATAGTGGATATCAACTCAGTGAGCCCCTTTAATGAGCAGCACTTCATAAGATCAGTTGCAGATACCCCTATTAAACCTGGATTAATAACATAAGAAAACAAGTATGTTACATAATTACATCACAGTGCCTCTAATCACACTAGCTAGTATTTTGAAGGTTTGATCAACATTTTTGGAAACTGTCCAGGTAGCTGCATCTGCTCCCCCGCCCTTTCTCCCTGCTCCTTCTGCATCATTTTTATACTGATATTTTCAGGAAAAAATTCCAGCAGCAATACTGACTCCATTTCATCCTCTAAAAGTTTGGTTTAATGGTGGTTGTTTCCAACCTTTGCTCCTTCTAGAACTGTGTATAAACTGTTAAATTTTATGAAACTTCTGGGATTCTGAATTGTCTGATCACTTTAGACTAAATGATATTTTGAATAACAAATCATTAATTGTCAGTCTGCAGTGTGGTATTAATTCCCTCACTTTGGGTAAACTTACTGAAGTGGTACACAGTCCTTGCACTTTGGAAATACTTTTTGAACTTTGAATAATATGCCAGACACATAAAATGAGGGCATGTTTGCATGGTTGTGCTTATTTACCACCCATGAATATCAAAAGAAAATGAATATATGACGTATGATTGCTGTGTATTTAGGTATGGTTCTTAGAAAAGTTTCACATCTTGTTAAATTTATTTAAATAGGGCAACTTGGAGTGTTCAAGGAAGACCATGTGTACTTCCTGTGAGCTAAGGTCGAGTAGGTACTTGGCCCTCGCTCAAGCTAAATCCACCTCAAAATATACAGCCTACCTAGTAAAAACCAGCAGAATTTTCCTCTGACTTGTTTCTGATTCTGGTAGATTGACAGGGAGGTGAATGTACAGAACCTCTGCCATGTGGGTGTGTTGGTGGCCATTAATTTGTTTGATTTTGTAAAAGTCTCTGACAAGGTAATTGAATGGGGTCCAAAGTGCCTTCATTTCAAAGCTTCCTTTTCAAAATGGTTTGGGCCAACAGCCTTCTTTTCGTTGCCTGGAAAAGCCCATTTTGAGAAATGTAAAGTTCAGAGGTACAACTGGTAGTTTATGGGGGTAGTTGTAGTATTTGTCTTAAAGTGTTACTCAGAAGATATTAAAGTTGTATACCATAATACATGTAAAAGTAGTAAGTACCTTGATTTTTTTGTGTTTACATATAAAAGCTTCAACAAATGACATGTGCCCTTTGAATTAAAAGAATAAAAGGATATTAAAAAGAATATATAAAATAAAAACAAGGTGAAGGCCTACTTTTCCATTTGATGCTGAAGTTTAAAAGTACTAAGATGATGTACTAGGTTATCATCCGAGCAGCACAGTCCACATGTGGAACTGGTTAGCTTATAGAATGTGTCGGTGTAAATTTCACCTGAAAAATAGTGTCATTGGATTGGTTTCTGCATTGCACTGTTGACTTTGTTAGAATTATACAACTAATGTGGGTGCCGCAGTTTTAATGTTGACATTTCTTCCTACAGAATGTCAAAGTTTGCAGCCCTTTTCTGTTGTCATCCAAATCTAGCATGGAGCCACACCCAGTGACCCATTAAACATGGTCGTGTTGTATTTAGAAAACTGTTATAAAAGGAATTTCAGTACACCTTGGGAAAATGCCAAATCTTCTACTTGTGGGATGTATCAAGTTGAAAATCTGATTTGGAATCCCAGAATTTTCTTTCAGTTTAAGATAAATCTAATACTGAGCTTCATCATGCCATTTGTGAAGAGGGGAGGGTTGGTGTGTGAAGAATGGAAAGTTATAAGAAGGCATTGACAGCCTTAGCGTGTGGAAGCACAGTGTGCTCTAAGTAATGTAGGAAGATGGTGATGTTTTATGATCACTATAAATAATTCAGAAATTAGCTTGATTGTTTGGTTATAGTGATTAATTTGCTTCAGTGGTAGATTCCATTGAAGTATCCTTTCAGTGGGGAGGTGAAAGGTTGAATCTCATGAGTAGTCTTACATTTGGTGACCTTTCAAGTAAGGTATTAAGAGTTAAGAAATTTTTAAGAGGTAGATTTTTTTTCTTTTTATTTTAGAAAGGTTTTCATGGTAAAAGCAGAATGTAGTTATTTATTGGAAAAATGAAAAAAATTCCTATAAACAGTGTTATTATATCTCATGCATTTGTAAAGAATTATTGTCAGTTTTGAAATCTTTAAAGCCATATCTACTTTTTCCAAAGTCCCCTCCATCCTCTGTTGAAGAGCCAAGGGGTGAAACCAAACGTTTACTCCCGAGAGAGTTGGGAACTACATCTGGTCCCCTGAAAGCACACAAACTTAACTGACCAACCTTTCTACCCTCAGACCTCTTTCATCATGGGTCTGTCATGCCATATCTTGTAACAAATAAATCATCACTCTAACAATGATTTTGGATATGTGGCCCACCTATAGGCCTACTGTATCTCTTGAGATATGGTGCAGCTCTGTATATTCCTGATATATGAGATTATTTAGTCAGTATTGTAAACTTAGATGTATTTGATTGTGAACAAGACATATTTATGACCACCTCTCACCTGTACAGTGCTACCATTTATCATAAGTATTTGACCTTGGAAACAAGTAGGACATGCCCTCAGTAATGGGAAATGTCCCTAGATCTCTTTAAGGTGGTATCATGGTTCATTTTTCCTAGCAGAGGGCTGATTGGCTCCTTCTACAGAAGTGTTTGCTTCAGTCCAAACACCCTACCTATTTGCATAAGCTGTGAATCATTACATGCCCATCCAGTACAATTTTCAGATAATTTACATTGTGTGGGTTAAGGCGCCTTGTTTGGTCGTTTCCTACAGTATTTGTTGGAATACTTCAGGTTTTGCTTTTCATAGCTATTTTGTCTTTTGATTGGAGAATTTTATCTGTGTCCAGCAAATTTGTCAATATTTTGGAACTATTTGATTAATTCACATCTGCTATTTGTGAGGTAAAATCATGCTTTTGGGATTTGTCAGAAGTTAAGGTTTTTGTTTCTTTTGTCTTTTTTTCCAATAAGAACTCTGTTTTATGTGGGCTATATTGTTTAATATAATACTTTTTGTTTTGGTCAAAATAGTCCAGTTTACTTGCAAGGCATATTATAAAAGGGGACAGTTTGATTTTTTTTGTATAATTTTAGCGACCAAAGTTTGCATTAAAAGATGTACTAGTGCCTTCTATGTTTTTTTTGTATGACAAACTTCCTGTCATGATTTCAGGAGTGACTACTGTATGATGCATTCAAGTATCTTATCTTCTGAAAGTCAAACAACCATCTAAGATCATGTATCAGGAGGATTCATGAAGAATTTCTTTCAGAGAGTGTGTCAGTATTTTGGGTAGGGTTTACATTTTTTTATTACCTTCGAGCAAACTGTGCAATGGCTCGCATTATGGCTTAAATTGTGGCTCATGTACCAGAAAAATACAGATGTAAAGAATTTTGGTTGAAATGTAGATCTGTAGCTCTCACTTGGTAGCCTTTGGGCCATTAGTAGTGCACTTCATAATGAAAATAGCCAGTGGAAGACCCAAGGACTACAAAATTAAAGTAAGAAAACAAACAATTTATGGGAGTTCTGGCTACAACAATTGTAAAAAAAAATGATGTTTAAATGGCCTTAGGCCCCAAATTCTTGAGACCCCTTGTTGAGATGATGTTAGGTTTACCTAAAAAGTACTTTTATCAGAAGGAAAAGTATGCTCAGGTCTCACAGGGTCCTGTAGCTTAGTATAACTCAGAACAAAATCATTTTTCCTGAAAGCTTGTTTTCTTATTGTGTTAAAAAAAATTCCATACTTTTGACACCTGTAGAACAGTTCATTATAATATTATAATTGAGTATTTTTGAAATTTGAGCTTGGTTGCAAATTGTCTGTTGCCTGTCTGGAAAAGTCTTTTCATTCACTGAAATTTTGGGAAACATTGTGACCCTACCTAGTTTTATTGTACTTGTATCAAATTGCTACAGGTGTCTCTGACAGATCTTTGGGACATTTCTGTTTTGTCTGAAATGCTTGTGAAAAAGTTCATTTGTATCCTGAGGGAAATGTTTGGATTTTAGTAGTGGTAAATTTTTGCTCATGGAATGTGAGTAACCTTATGCTTTGCTTTTTGTCCTTTGTGAAAAGCCCTGATAATTTGTTCACATAAAACATAAATGCAGTGAGTCTGAAGTAGATTTTGGTAATTAGGTCTGGCAGTGAATACCAATTACAGAATCTAGGGGGAGTTTGTGAAAAGAAAAGTGCATTGTGACATACATTGTACCTAATAGGCTATATTTAATGTTTACGGGTGATATGCATAGAATGAGATCTGGAAACTCATTGCAATGTACTCTCACCTTACAATCTCGAAACCTTGGTAACAATCTTGAAACCTTGAATCATTTTCTGTATTGATTAGTATATTTATTGAAGTATGGTTTGACCTATTATCACCTGTCTGGAAAATAAGTCTAATGTTAATTTTGTTTAAAAAAAAATTGTCAGACTAAGTCCTTCTTTAAAGAAGTTCTTTGAAGTATTATGAAGAAATTATGTGTGCTGTGCACCAGACTGGTTGTATACATGTACTATGTACTCTGGATTCAGGGAATAATTTATCTGGTACTGCATCGCACTTTGCTACACAAAATAGTTAAATTGCAACACAAATGCAAAATTGTGTAGCTGTTTTTATACCTTCCACATTAGGCTTTTTATTGATTTTGTCATAAAGAACTCAAGAAACCTTAACCGTGATGCAAATTCTGAATACTAACTTATTCCCAGTGATTGACATAGTGTTTTCACTGATTCCTAAAGTCAAACCGGGTAATGTCGGACATGTACCGCTTACCCGGGTACCCGGTGGAACTGGGAGACATCAAACATGAGTTTTTCAATACCTCGTACCTCTGCCCTGTATGGAAGGTTTGTATTAACTGTAAAGGTATTCGCCATGTGTACTTATATTTTGATTCATTTCAAACTAATGGTAGCAGTGAAAAACTGTACAAAGTATACTGTGGTAAATGTTATATGACAGATAACATGCAATACTGATCTAAAGAGTGTTGTTCACTTTATGAATAGGTAGGGCAGAGTCGGGTACCTGGGTACCCGACCGAGCATACGGTTACCCGAAGCTCAAATGAACAAAGCGGGCGGGTACCCATGTTATGTTTAGAAGAAAATGCGGAACTGTCCTGTATAGGGAACACTACTATGAACAGGATAACAAAGATGGTGATGCATTTCGTTTAGGTCATTAGACAGTGCAGCATACTATGAGTCGGTGAAAATCACTCACAGGGTATTATGCTTTAAATAAAGTCACCAACTTTCACAATAGGCCTCGAGATTCAGGTATCCGTTATCTGACTGGGTAATAAGAATGGGTACCCGTTTCCGAATTTTTGGTACCCGACTCGGCCCTATTTATGAAGGAACCGGGTAGTAATTTCAGAACCAGGTAGTAAATGTCGGGCAGATACCCGGGTTAAGCAGGTTCCCATGAAACACTAGATTGACAATTTTGAACACATTTGCCAGGTACTTAAGCTCATGATAATGAACTATATAGTACTCAAGGTGTACTTAAATGTTTTGAAGGTCAGTGCTAAATACAAAATGTGTACTTATGAGTATTGCTGATGCACAACCAGAGACAGTGTAGAAGTGTTGTACCGATATTGCATGTAGCTAATATTGTCAGTACGATATGTCAGTTCTCAATATCGGTTGATACCAATATTTGGAAAGTAAGCATTCCATATACTTCCATTGGCTACGGGGCACCAGAAGGAAGTGCCATTTCATTTTGATGAGGTGAAATATTGTCACTTATGTTCAAAAATACTCAAAAATTGTACCATTTTCTTGGCCTATGGGACGATAAATATCGGTTAGGTAGTACTGGCATTGAAGGTAAAGTTTACCGATACAGGATAAAAATGGGGAATATTGGCCGATATCGATAGTGAATACTGATAATAGGTCCAACACTACAGTGCTGTAGTTGTACCAGTTGTCATGACATCATGCTCACACATAACCCAGGCCTTGAGTTTTAGGATTTCCAGGTGTGCGACAAATCACACTCCTCAGGAAATTAAGGAGTGTGGTACAGTAGGGGTGCTGTTTTATTAAACTTTTCTAGACTTACCTGGATTCCCATTCTTTATTTAGGCATGCAAAAAATTGCACTTCTCACAGTGATTTGAGGCGAGTGATGGTGTGCGATTGCACTCGCATGCCTCAAAGTTCAAGGCCAGCACATCAAGAGTGCTGCCCACCACATCAGGTGGTATTTCATGTATAAGATAAAAGCAAAAGGTAAAATTTCCAAATTTGCAGTCTAAACAATTTATCAATAGTCAGGCTAATTCTAGTATTGTTCAATCAGAAGCTGACATCAGTTGTGGATTTCTAGACGGATGTACCCTCAGAAGGAAGGAGGTCACAACACTGATCCATTGACCTTTAGCTATTCATGGTTGGTAATTGGCTTTATTTGCTTAAATTATAACACTGGTTGTTTCAATAACAAGTTATTAATTCTTGCCACAGGTTACAGTGAGTTCAATGTTTAGAGATTTCTTGGCTAAAGCATAACTGTTGAAAGTGTGAAAACTGAGTTAATACATGTTAGTAACTTGTAGGTGATGTATCTGGAGGTAAACAAATCAGTGGTGGAGCTGTAGCAAGGAATACCCTTGAAGTGAGGGAAGAGACTAATTGGGGTTGGGGAATATGGACTTGGAAGTACTGTAATATACAACAGCTCTGCATGGTTGTGTGTGGGGATAGGGTAGGGGCAGGATAGTTAAAGGGAAGGGTCACACGATAGACTTTACATGGCATGTTATTTTTTCCAGTAGAGGCAAAAGGGTACAGGTTGCTTCCCACTTATGTTTCTCTAACATTTGCGATGATGCTTATTGTTTCCTTTGAATTTTATAGAAAACTTTGGTACCAAACAAACCCATAGCCAAAGGGGACCAGAGGAGGCAGTGCCCCCTAGACAGAAAAATGGTTGCCCCCTAGAATATAGGAATTTACCATTACCTGTTAATAAATGCACTTTAATTGGTATGTTTACCTGCTGGAAGCTGTCTCACCCCCTTCATTACCTTGTGTAGCTTTGGGTCTGGTACCAAGAGGTAGTTCCCTCCCACCCAACTGAAACTATGTTGTGATGATGCTATAGTACTCTGATGAATATATGGTGGAATTCCTCTCTTTTTGATGAGCAGGTAGTACTAAGTGAAGGCCATATTCTAACTTGAATATGAATTTAAAAGGAAAACCTGCATTTAATCGCACCACAGGAAGGGGAAATTTTTTGATTAGTGTAGATGCTTTTGTATAGGTTTTCATGATTACAGATTATTATCACCATTACTTGTTCAGATCCTTTTAGAAAAGGCAATAGCAAATCTCTTGATCTGACCCAGAGTTTTGAAAATTTGTACCTTGGTCTAACGTACCCTGCGTCAACCGGTGTAACCCCGTGTTTAAACCAAGGCAAAACCGCAGGTTAACACCGTGATTTCCAGTGTATGTTCTCATGTACCCCGGGTTCAGTTGATTGGATTGTTACGGAAGTCAATAAGTTTCTCGCGAATTTTCTCTTGTTTGAGAAATTGAGAATTGTTTGGTAAATCATTATTTACAGGCTACAGTGGAAATGAAAACACCCTAGACTGGTAGAAGTAAGGCTAAACCTATACAAGTCTCTAAAACATATTTCGCCCGGCCTGGAAATTATCTCGCCCTTTCTGTATACTGTGTCTGGCTATTGACCTGCATTTAGAAGCAGGCCTAGGGAAAAATTTATGAAAAAACCATCTCGAATAATTTGCATTCTCCAAGGGAAATAGTTTGGCCACGCAGCAACTAGTGGTAGTTCATTTAATACAATACCAGTCTGTTTAGTGTGTACAATACTAATAGGAAGTGGAGTTCATACAGCTTCGTACATGTGATCTTTGGCTGGTTACACAAACATGGCGTTTAAAACCGCAGAACCCTCTGTTCGGAGGTGGATCGAAATTTTAACACCAACCCCGAGTAAACCCACATTCTCACGTTACTCGCGCTCAGGGTAACACGGTGTTACCTCGAGTGCTGGGTATGTGAGACCACACTATTAGACAACCCTCTCTTACAGTCTGAGATCGGCCATCTCTAAACTCACCCGAAATGTCTCTAATCTTTATCTTGATTGATGACCTACAGTTACAGTATGGTACAAAGTCATGGACAAGCTTGTATTTACTCAAGGTTTAACCATAATGCAAGGCTGATCTTGTACTGATTGTAATGTCAGACTTTTGAGCAGACATTTAAAAATGCAATCTTGGTAGGCATTGTGTAAAAGCAATAAAGTTGTGAACTTTCCAGGTTTTGAGTAAATATGGCAGTAGCTTGTTAACTCCTGTGTCCTGTTCCTTGGAAAGTTCATTCACATGTTGGAAAGGTTCGTAAGTTATGATATATATTTGTGGAGTCTGTCTGTCCTGCAGTATTGTGTAACCATTAGTTGTATCCTGAGGTTCAGTGGCAAAATACAATACTTCTTGTTCCAAGTCTGATAGTTGTAAAAAGTAAATTTGAAACTCTCAGTCTGTTTTCTTTTAATAGTCATATGGTAAATTATTTTTGTCCTGTTTTTTTCATCAAATTTTTTGATTCAGGCTGTGAAGTAGGTACAGTTCAAGGTGCCGAGGAGCATTGTTTAGAATTGTAGTTGGCAGTGCAGCATGGGTGGGCAAGAATGTCCTGTTTATATGGCCTGGCCTTTTTTAATGCATTTGAAGCCTATTTCGTAAGTTGGAAGGAACGTCTTTAATACTTTGCAGAAATCAAATTTGGTATAAATACTCGAAATGCATTATTGAGATAATTGTGAGTAGTCGCTGTTTTTATTTACTTCATACTTAGTATGAAAATTTGAAAGTTAAGTTAAATATCAAAGTGGCGCCTTGGCAGTCTCACAGTTGTGTGACTAAAAGAATGAAAGAAAGCCAAACTTGTTGAAAATACCACATCTTAAGTTGTTCTTGACTGAGATAACCAGGAGCATTTCCAGATAGAGCTTAAACGAACCATTCACTTACACCCTTACCCCCCCCCCCAAACTTTTAATAGCCTTGTAAATGTGTTTTAGTACACAACAGTATGACCATTGTAGGCCTCATTATAAGGCAATACACTTCAGCATATGCAGGATTTCTTTAACCAGGGGGTTGAGACTTCAGTATTGACAAGTGGCTATTGAAGCAACCTGTGAAAGAGTGTAGTGACTTTTTTTTCTCAAAGGGTGTAGTAATTTCTTTTTTCACAAAGAGGGGGGGCAGTGCACCAGATTACAGAATGCGATGCTTTAACAATTTTCCGGTTTGGGGTTGGGGTGATGTTTTAAAAGTTTTTTGGTCTGGGAGTAGTGATGAATGACCCCAAAGCTCAGATTATGCATTGGTTTATTTGGTGTAACCTGCACACGAAAAGTTTGCCATGTCATGTTTGTGATCAAATAAACCTAAAAATTTAGAAGTTACAAATGATGGAATTTTCTTTCCCCTTTCAGAGAACTCACCTGCTTCACATCAGTAATACACACATTAGCCTTCTCCAGGCAGACTCCAAAAGTCCAGTAGAGCGGCACCCATTAGCACTCGTAGAGGATTGGCACGTCACTTTTGAGAAAGAGTCCGGGGGGTACCCAACACTGGTGGTGACTTTCAGTGACAATGTAGGCTGCTGCTGGAGGCTTGTGGTGAATACCCCCCAACAAGTCAAACACATTTGTACAACTCTATCATCGGTCATGGAAGAAGTTCAAAATAACAACAATGATGGAGCTGTAGTCACCACCCCGTCTGATACACCCAGCAAGGACACAACTACCACGAAGGGACGGCGCCAAAGATTTGCTGCATTTAGAGGTAAAATATCTCCAATGTGAATAGTGTGCTGGTTGAGTTGTCTTAAGGCAAATGAATGGAATATAATGTGCTTGTAGCTTTGGGAAATTTTGGAAAATAAGGGAAGGTGGAGCCTTGGCTATGTTTTACAGGTCAACCTGAACTTTAAGCGCTTACATATTGGTCACTTAAAAAGTTTTACTAGATTAAGGACTGTGCTAATATTGATAAAAACTGAAATCACAGCAGGTTGTTGTGACTCAGTCTGCCAGTTTGGTGAGTAGGCTTTACATAGCTAATCTCAAAGCACGCACTGATATTCCATTCTTCAGTTCTGAATATTTGGGGATACTGATCCAGTCCCAAAATTGTACAGATGAATGTACGGTACAAAAAACCATAAGGGATTGTGACCTACCAGGAAGGGTCATTTCACGTGACTTACACGTCTTTATTCTTCAGCAAATATAAAGTAATGTGTAGCAGGAAATTTCCGCGAGGCAAATTTTTCGCGATTCTGTACCTTGTACACATATTTGCGTAGTGAAGAATTCACTGTTGCATCAACAGCATAGTCTTGTACACAGTAATAGAAGCATTTTCTCGGGTCTTAAATTCGTGATTAGTTACTTGATCGCAAATAGCTTGCAAAAATTATACCCCCGTGAAATTTCCCACTTTACAGTACCTAATTATAGATCTTGGAGAAGTGTATCTCTTGGTTAGTGATGGCAATTTTGGCCAGTAAATTGTGCAACTAGTGCTCTAGAATGAAAGTCGTGAGGAGTGGTTGCAAGTTTTTATATGGAATATTATCAATCTTAAACAAGTTTCAAGAGATCTTAGGTCTGCAACATATCACTTGTCCACTGTCTCCAATAAAGGTTTGTGCACCACCAGACATGTCAACTGAAGGAAGAATGTTTTCTCTCTAAGTTGTCAGATTACCCTGCCATTTAGCCAGTGTAAATTTATGGCTTATCTCACAAGGATCAAAAGGTGCACAAGGAAGGATACTTCCTTCCCCAGACACATAACTGTAAACCCCTCTCTTCCCCTATGCCATCCCCCATGTTTTCGATATAGCACATATTTAGAGAAAAATTATTGTGCATGGAGTATTATTACAATCTAGGCTTTCAAAGTAGCTTGTACTTGTAGTGAAAAAAGAAGGTAAAATTTTTTTGTGCCTTGTTCTTGACTTGTTGCTCTGAGCAATGTGCCTTTTAGCTATCCTACAACAAGGTAATGTCCCCAGCCATGTATCTCATGTCAACTGAAATAAAAGGTCTTGTCAGAGAATGTCAGCTGACATTTAGGTCAAACCAAATAACCTGTCAAAGCCTGTTCCAGAAACCTACCCCACTTGGATCACCCTAAACTGATAAAATGTGTTAGTAGCAGTCCTTAGGGTGTTATGTCTGCTGTCATGATTATCAGGAAGAGGGTTTACCTACCCTGGTATGGGGTGCATTCTGATTACTGTTCTAATTCCATGTAATACTGATAACGAGAAGGCCAAAAATGTATGACACTTGGCCTAAATGTGCTGTTATCACCATTGAAAAGCCTTTTTTCAGAGGTTTAATTCCTAAAAGTGGAGCAAATTGTGGAATCACGATGGCAAATTGTGTTATGAAAAGGTTGTATGTGATCCCTATCTGTAAACTTAATTTGGTAGGACAGATCGTTTGGAGTTAATAGAGTGTTAGTAGTATAGAAGTATGATATGACATCATTTGTGAGGTGGGTGAATAATGTCGTGAATCATGGTGGGTATTAGGCGAAGGAAAAGATTGCTGCCTTATTAGGTACAGACAATGTGGTTGCTTCACGTCCCTTTCTTTTTATGACTGTCTGATGCCTCAAGGGCGGACAGTTTCAGTTTCATCCTATCGAGTGGTGTAGCTAGAGGTATGGGGGGGGGGGCTTGGGGGATATGTGAGCACCTCTATCTCCGCCAGAATTTTCCCTTGCTCTGTCAAATCCAAGAGTGAAAAAATGTATGTTAGCAACCTATATGATGATTCCACTTTTGAGCCCCCTCCCTGCCCCCTATGAAATGGTAGAGCCACTCCAGGAGCTCCTCTACACAATATTTTCTAACTATGCCACTGGTCCTAACCTAACCCTAGCCTTAAGTAGCCTAACCTCTTGTCCTCACACTTAACCTCAATGCAGAATTTGTGGAATATACAGTCTAGACACCCATGGAACAGAGACCAATCCATGTCCTGTCTTGCTCTACAAAACTTTTGCCCATTGTTAGAAAGTTTTGGTAAGATGAACTAAGAAGGTGAACAAGGTACTGTTAATGGTATTCATGAGATTTCAAACCATTTCAATGGTTGTTGTTTCCTTGCCAAAGGCAGGCAAGGAATCTACATGACGCAAAATTTGCCTTTTCTCAAATCAGTCCTAGCTACCGCAGTTTTTGGGGAAGACTGCTGTTCCCAATTAAAGTACCAGACCACTGGTTCATTACTTCAATTAGTTGCTCCAATGAGCAGCAGCTTTGTTAAAGCTTCGGGGACCATTCTGGTACAACAGTAGCCCAGCACCGAGGGGTTTACATTACAACTAACAACACATCCTGTCCTGAAATAAGTACTGATAAAAAGGTTAGATCACCTTTCAGTTTAATCTGAGATAAACTGTCATCACATTTCAACCTTCATGGCTATTGACCAATGCTTGAATGAGCATCTAATTGGTATTGATAAGAGCTCTTGACAAGTTCTGGCATAGGAAGATTTTGCAAAATGTATGCAGTGGTGATGTCGTGTGTGTGTGTGTATGTGCCTGTATGACACCTGCTTGTAAACACGATATCTCTTAAAGGGTAACTCTGAGGGATCTCATATTTGGCATGTAGATTGCTCTTATTGAGTAGATGATCCCTATTGTTTTTGGTGGTCAAAGGTTGTTTGGGGTCACCAGCAGTCAAATGGTAAATACCTTGGACATTGCTTGTAAACATGATATCTCCAGAAGGATAAATGTGAGGGATCTCATACTTAGCATGTTGATCGGCGATTTTGAGTAGATGATTCCTTTTGTTTTTCGCAGACATCGAAGGTCATTTGGGGTCACCAGAGGCAAAAAAGCCATAATATTGTAAACACTATATCTCAAGAAGGATAAACGTGAAGGATCTCATACATTGTAGATTGCCCATATTGAGTAGATAATCCCTTGCATTTTTTGTTGAGGTCAAAGGTCATTTGGGGTCACCAGAGGT
>WURT03070689.1:0-13454 GCA_009936505.3 Holothuria glaberrima
TTATGTATGGCGTGATTCTGGGCAAGCCCTTCGGTAACACGTAGGGACACGGATCAAAAACACCGGGCTTACTTGTGATTGAGCAGTTAACTCAAGGCTGGGGCAACACCGGGTAGGTGGGAACGCGGTATCTGTCTCTTCTGATTACTACAATCCTCTGGGGTCAATTAGTGCCCATGCTAATCCCCCCCCCCATCTTGCTTTAGATAAAACATTTCTATGCACTACTCTGTAAATTTGCTCAAGATGACCTATATGCGTCATATCTTGTTGAAGACTTAGCGGTTCGTTTCAAGAAACCCATTGGCTGTTTAACAAGACACAAGGTATACTGTGGAACAAAAAACACCTTTAGATTTGATGTGTATCCAAAACTAACTGCTATGAAAACTAACTAAAACTAAGGTTTTACTATGTATGGTGGTTAAACTGCTTAAAAATGTTTATAACAATCTACTCTAAATATTCTTCAAAGCCAAAATGAACATACTAAACAAAAACATTGTACATTATATGTCAGAACCTTAAACAGTTCAAGAAATGCTACATGTTACAAGTATTAAAATCTCGGTTACCTATTAATATATGGAATATACAACGATAAGGCTAAAGCCTTTCAAAGTGTTTATGGTCGGAGAAAATCACTCAGTCGGGGGATTTAAGGGTTACGGGAAGAAGGGTCGAAAGATTGACGAGACACACTGAGCACTGGAAACTTAGAATTTGCCTACAGAATGAGATTATGAGAGTATTTTGTTTTCATTATTTGGTCGTTTTCCAAAGGTTCGAGCTCCTCTGATCCCCAGTTAGTAAATAATCAGACAGGAGGCTATCAATATCTGGCCCATGGTGCAGGTAGGCCTACTATCATCAATTTTACTTCGCGCTTCAAGCTAGTCTCTTTAACCTGCTGTAACATTTCACAATAATACTATATAGGTTTGAGGATGACACAAGAGCTGTTAACTTTCGCGATAATTAAGTAGTTTTAAATCATCTTAAACAGCCTTCTTGACTTGCCCTGTGATCTTAAACGTACGGTCCTGTCAATGTATTTTCCTTGATTAATGCACCCGACATTGCCCTTCTGGCGTATATCGTGTTGAAAGTAACACACGTGTAAAATACCCTACCTATTATATTCACCTATGGTGAGAAAACCATCTCTTAAATCGGACAAGATAAAATTATCAAGACTTGTTCATTTCATGGGTATGTTTCGGAAGATCATTTGCTGGCTTCTGAGTAACCTGAACCCTCCGTCATTGACATCGAATTTCACAAAATCTGACCAAAAAAAACTGATCAATAAGGCCTCTAGAACCAATTTACGGCGGTCTTATGACCTTATATTGCAGCAGCTTCCAGTGGCTTTGCCCCAGACCCGCAACGGGGCTCTGCCCCTAGGCCCCGCCAGGAGCTTGAGCAGGCCCCTGGACCTCACGAGTGCAAACTCACGCTTCGCGGCACTTGTGTCACTCCTCCATGTCAGACGGGCGGAATCACATGTTGTGCTTTCACCTCCGAAATCCTTCACACCGCAGTTTGTAGGACAGTCTTCTTCAAAGGGAGATGTCTTCCAAATTTAAAAGTATCAAACTCAGTATTGTGCGTATGTGTCTTTGACACGCTTTTTTGAGGCGTCATGCCAGAACACTTGAATAAATGGACACGTGCAAAATAAGTTTTCAGCTTCAAGGGTCTCTTTGCGAGCGATGAATATCGCTTGCTATGCAGCCTATTGCGTCATTTTCGTAGTTTATGCAGTCTGAAGTTTGTACTCAATAAGCAAATCAAAGGTTATACCATACTAAAACAAAACTGGACATTCGACACAATGAGACTACCAACAGACCAAGTTATCTTCGACCCGTTGTCTTACCCTATCCCTGTTTTTTTTTTTTTTTTTTTTTTTGAGGCCCATACATAAAAAACCCGTTTCGGGGACTTTTCAAAAAGTCGGAGGGGAGTTAACAAGGGCCATTGCACACGACGACCCCAATGGTGACAGTCTGACCGGCTCTCGCAGTTGTCCGAGGGGCCCGGGTATATGTTGAGGCAGCAGGCAACAAAACTCGAAGAAAGACCTGCGTATCCGTCTCTGCATCCGTCCCCTAAATTTAACGACATTTGTCCAGTGGGTATTCGCAGGAGGTATTTGTCCGGGGAATTTGTTTTGGGGGTATTCGAACAGAGGGGGTAAATTGTCCGGGTGGATAGCTGTCCGGGTGGGTTTTGTTTTCGGGGTTAATTATCCTCGGGTTATCCGTCCCGATGGGATTTGTCCTGGGGGTAATTATTCGGATTGGTATTTTTGCGGGGGGGGGGGTAATTTTCCGCGAGGCAATCTTCCCTGTGGTTATTGACTGGGGCTAATCGTTCGGGGATATTGTCCGGGAGATAACTGTCGGGGGTATCTGTCTGGTGGTATTTGTCCGGTCACGACACGTTTTACCGGTTGACGTAAATCAAAACTCTTTTCCTTCTTTTATGACTTTTAATATTTTTTCAAATCACGCTATGCCATTGTGCTTAGACTGTTACTTATTATTGAAAGTATAGCTAGTCCACGTGGTTAAATGTATTTTGTGCATTTCACATTGAATCTGAAACTCCGATTAAGACGCTCAGGCAGCTCTTGCATTTGCAAGCTCAGACCATGTGTAATATCTGTTATTTTCGGCCAGTCAAGAAGGGAGCAAGGTTTGCATGACCCACCGGTGTAGAGTTCTGAAGGTCAAGAGATTGGTCATGTTAAGTCTTGTTGTCCTTTAGGAACGTAGCTCCTTTTGGGGAGCACAATTTCTTCGAGAGTAACGTTTGGTTTCGCCCTTTGGTTCTTAGCCAGAGGGATGAGGGGACTTTGGGAAAAGCATTTCATCCAAAATCGATTAAATGATTGACTATTACTCCAGTCTAGTCAGAGTAAAGCCTGTCCGTAAAAAAGTAGGCCTTCATCTAACACCCTGTTTACCTGAGGACCTCTTACTTGGTAATGTCTAAACAGGGGTTTATGGAAATATTTTTCTGTAAAATCCTGTGTAGGGAATCTTTTAATGCCTTCATTTTAATTTCGTCGTTTACAGAAGCCAGTATTAACTCAGGGCTCTCAACATGACAGTGTTTCGTCACCAGAACTTCAAACACACCGTAGCATTTTCTTCCAATATCTTACTCTTCTCCTCACAATATTTGACTCGTCGTAGTCATAACTCAGCAGTCTAAGGGTTAACTGTCAACATGAGTTCTCTTCAACAGTCATCCTACCTTTTGTTGTTACTACTATCATATTTGTTCATAGCCGCAGTGTCATCTTCTGAGGGTAAGTTGTTAAATATTTTTCTTCAAAATTACAAAGGATAGCTCTCGAATATGTTAGACGTCTTTGCATCCATTGCCATCTACCTGGCTTCAAGTATGGATGAAATCAAATGAAGCTAAAGTTGAGTGAAAGTTTCGCTTATCTAAGTAAAAAGAACAACCTTCTTTTCTGTTGAAAGGTAAACTTGTATTCATTGAACTGAAGAAGTAGTGAGCTTGGTAAGAAATTAAATAGCAATATGACGAGAATTGTATAGCTTTTAAAATGCGTCAAGATTCTTTCCGTTATTATCAGTTTTACAAGGTTTTTGTCGAGACAAACACAGTCTTATCTTTTTAGCTTTGCTTTATCTTGAGTGTGATTTTAAAGAAACAAGTGCATAAATAACGTGTTGACATAATGGCGAGCTGATCTAAAGATCTGGCTGAAGGGGTGATCCTGCATTTAAGAAACAGAAGTTCAAAGCCGTCTCTCCGTACAAGAACACATAACTGAGGTCAAACCATAATTAGAACTTCTTATCAAACCTAAAGAAAAGGAGGAACTAGTAACAAGTTTTTTGCATCTATCATATTATACAAATTGGACAATTCGGTAGTAAGAATAGTTTTAGTACATAAAATATGATGGGTTTTAAACGTTGCACAAAAGGGACAACAAGCTCAACTGAATTATGTAATCAGTCTTGGATAGCACAAAACGACTTTTTTATTATCTTGTGTATGTAATATGATTTATTATTTTGTTGAACTTCCGATTATCAGAATGGACATGATTGACATAGCTTCGTAAATATAAAAACTCAAAATTGAAGTAATAGATTTTTTTGACCATCCACATAATTGTCTGAAAGAACAATTATTCTTACCTTTCGTTACTTTAAGTTTCCAACAAGAAAATGGAAAAATAATACACGTTAGATACTTTGAACATTGTCATTATATAATCACCTGGCTTTATTAAGGCATCAATGTGACCTGGTAAATAGTAAATAAATATTAACAGAAGGGGATTTAAGGCAAACGAATGGTCAATTTTGACTATTTACCAAAATACCGTTTTATCAGAAGTACGGATAATGCTGAAAGTATTTTAATACAGTGACTAGATTTAGAGAAATTTTTCCTTCCAATTATTAACTCTGTCGTAACTTTGTGTACGATTAACAAGATATTTTATGCACGATATAGAAACGTAACTTTATTTCATTTTAACATCAATTAAAAATGTAATGACAATATCTGAGTTACATTAATACCCAAACAAACGACACGATGATCGCATGGAAGAGAAACACAAAAGAATATATAATGTAGCAAACAGATGGGATGAAGGTTTTTGTTTAAAATTTCCTAACTAAAACGCCCATAAAAGGCTTTTTCTTTGGCAGAAAACAAAAAGAATGTAAATGATTAGATTTGAAAGGTTAACTTAACAAGTTTTGATACCTTCAAAGAAGCTTTTATTTCCTGCGCATATGCCTGTGTGCCAAATTCATATTCTGAATGTGTAAATTTACTTTCCCTCGACGCAAAAAAACACATCCGATACGTTGAATTTCTTCACTGAATAAGACACTTTTAAATTTAGTTTATATATAAGACGGTAGAATGATAAGAGAGGAAATGGATAAATTGAATGTTTAAAGTTAGCCGCACACTACACGACTTTGCCCACCGCAACTCAATTCGGTCGTCTTGCCTCCAATATTCGTGTAGTGTGCGTGAGTTTACGACTGAGACCAACAGTGTGAAGACCAGTTTTAAGCGGCGCGTCGCCTTTGACCCGATGACCGAGTTGAGTTGCAGTGGGCAAAGTCGTGTATCACTCTGAATATGTCTAAAATGTCTGTACATTTACAGAA
This sequence comes from Holothuria glaberrima, assembly GCA_009936505.3. Classification (NCBI taxonomy): domain Eukaryota; kingdom Metazoa; phylum Echinodermata; class Holothuroidea; order Aspidochirotida; family Holothuriidae; genus Holothuria; species Holothuria glaberrima. The sequence continues at coordinate 5,187 of WURT03070689.1, forward strand.
GAAAACATAAAGAAGTGCAAAAGGAAAACGGATAAAGTGCTGCCAATTTTCTGAAACTAATTGACAGTCCTTTTGCCGTTTTCTTTTGTTGTTCTTTATTTTTCTTCTGTGTAGGTACGCACATTTTTTACAGTGTACTGTGTGGCTATCTTTTGTTGACGCATCTTAATTCTGATCATCTAAATTAGTCGGCACTACATGCAGACAAGGTGGACAGAAAGACAAAGGGCCGCTACTCTGTTGTAACAAAGAGTAACGATATTAGTCTGTTTTCCCCTGCCGCGCGCTACCCTACATCCTAAATTGATAAAAAATTTAACTTTATCGTTTGATCGAAAAAATCAGGGGAGAGTAAGATAAAATGCAACCTGTTCGGCGAACATATAATTTGGTGAGCTTCTGATTTATTAAACACTGTCATTAACAAGTAAGCTATGCCTTTTTTCACAGTTAATTTACCTTCCATTGGGAAACAAATTTTGACGTAAACATGTAAGTTTTAACGTTGAACCAAAACTTTGCCATACTCATGAAAACATGAAATTTCCTAAAACATATATTAACCAATAATTTCTGTTGAAGGTTCATACATCTTTTTCAAACATCTGGAATATCCAAGAGATTGTAAAGAAGTTTACGCACAATGCTCATATACAAACTCTAGTGGTATCTATACCATCAAGCCAGATGGATATCCAAACCCCTTCGAGGTGTACTGTAACAACCAAATTTCACCAGGTGGATGGACGGTAAGTTATGTTATATTTGAAAACACGAATATTTCTCTAAAATTTTATTTTACCTTTCGCTTTGCTTTATTAATGTCTCACTGAAAAAATACAGTTTCAGAACTTGGGATATAGGGCAGTACAAGGAAATTGTTATTGTTAAATTAACCATCGTCCGTTGATTATCTGAGAGCGATTTAAATATAAACTACCCCATTAATGCGGAACCTCTTAATTTAGAAAACGTTTCATTTTTCAGGTTATTCAGCGTCAAATTGATGGATCACTGACATTCAAAAGAACTTGGGAAGATTATAGGAATGGCTTTGGATTTTTATCCAACGAGTTTTATATAGGTAACGACAAGCTTTCTTATCTAACGAATCAAGCAGTCTGCGAGCTTCGTATCGACATGACTCTGGTCAATGGATCACATTTCTACGTCAAATACAACTCATTTCGAATCAGCGATGAATGGAGAGAGTATGCAATAGTCGAAGCTGAAGATTTCAGCGGTAATTCTAGTAAGTACAGGGATTATCCATGAGAATCTTAAATGTATCGGATACATTGAAAACAGAATAAGGTAAAGGGTCTGGAAGGGAAGCAAGCAACACAGTATACGTGGAAAGTTTATTATCTGTGAGTAATGTTGGTATTGATAAATGTATGTAAACGTCAAATATACCTTAAAGGGCATAAGCAGTCGCCCCAAATTTATTTTGGAACAACAGCTTAACGTCACAGGTGTCTTCTTATTTCTCTTTCAAGTACTCTTTATGATATTTCAGGGCTTAAATATTGCATATTCAAGGTAAACCAAGGAGCTACTACTCGTAAATTTCATAATTTAGTGAGAAAAATATTGTCACATGATTCTCAAGAGCCGTTCAGGAAATAGGACAGTCTACTATACAATTCCTTATTGGGGTGACTGCATTTTCCCTTTAAGTGATGTGATGTACGCAGAAATTGGAAACGTTAAAACCTTAAGAGGAACGCAGCTCATCCCTGTTTTCTGCTGTTGTAATAGGTTGTGCTGTTACTAATTGCCCGGTTGGAATGCGTCATGGAGGTTGTGCTTGCCAAACTCTCTGTAAAGATCCTGTCGGAATGACCAATTGCGGCGAAATGTGTGTAGAATCTTGCGTACCTGAGCGATGCTTTGTGAACGAATCAAACTCTTTCATTTCGGTAAGAAACAGGAGTTTTGTGTGTACTACGTAATATTTAATTCCATTTATTTATTTATTTATTTATTTATTTATTTATTTATTTTTTGAAGTAATCTGGTAAAGTGATGATTCCTTACATTTAGCACGCTCAGTAACTCTACATCTTCCCTTTATAGAAAAGTCAGTTACCCCTACAGTGCACACAACGTGCATGTTTTATGCAACCAAGCGGTAGTGAGTTTCACAAGAGTGAAATCAGCACGGAAAAAACACAAAACAAACATTTCAAAGCAAATGTACTTATTGCTTATCGAATGTTCACATAACTTCACATAACAAGGTTTGAGTGATTCTTCTTTGAACTAATAATCCTAGGAAGGAGAAACGTTTACAGCCTCAGATTGTTCGAAAAAGTGCTCTTGTACTAATGGACAACTTACATGCAATAACACTTACCGGTGTGATCCCAACGCAGTTTGTGAAAGACGAAACGACGACTATCAATGTAGCTGTAACACGGGTTACACAGGTGATGGACTGAACTGTGTCTCGATTTGTCGAGAAAATGAAGTATTCGGATTGTGTTCTTGTCAGAAATCCTGTACAAACCCCTCTGTTTGTGAGCCCTGCAATCTAAGAAAAAACTGCCACTGTCCTAACGGATTTTATCTCCAAGGAGGAGATTGTGTTCGTCAAGAGGAGTGTAGCTGTTTTACTGATGGAAACATCATACCGGTTAGTTAATTATGCAATTTACAATTTTAGGCGTGTTACCTGGCTTAGGATTTGACTGAAATTTGAAAAACGTTCAGTAAGCCTACTTTTTTAATTTGCTTTGTTTACAATAGTCTTTGTATTTGCAGGTAATTAGTTTTAAAGGAAACTAGTTTTACAAGCATAATATGAAATAATTAAACATCATGTACTTTACGTCATAGAACTTGACATGAAATGACCAGTTACGGATAGATCGCTATTATTGAACTAGATAAATATGCGGGGATTCCCCGGTGTTAAGAAAAGTCACCACAAGGCCAATGGCTTGTTTGTTAACATTAACTACAAACCCCCTTCCCGATGCAGATTAGCAATAGCAATGGGGTACATCTTAACTTTCGGTTCACGATCTGGAACTATTTGTCTTAATTGTATCTTTACTACATTTTATCGCAAGATAGCAAGAACCTACAATGAAGTTTTGTGACTTCTGAATTAAACCAAATCAAGCAACTACATTATGGCGCTCTTTTTAAAAATCTTAGAAAGGTGAAACGTATGTGAACTCCGACTGCTCGAAGAGGTGTACTTGCAATAACGATCAACTTGACTGCGACACCAACTACCGGTGCAGTCCTAACGCAGCTTGCCGAGTCGAAAGTGGTGTGCGACAATGTATTTGTAATTTAGGCTACGATGGTGATGGCATTACCTGCACGTCCCAAGTGTACACAGATTGCAATGACGTACAGAACGCCGGTCACGACGAAAGTGGTGTGTATTCTATCCGTCCTGCAGGATATGGATCACCATTCGATGTATTCTGTAACATGACAATAGATGGTGGAGGCTGGACTGTAAGTGATGGCGATATTTTATTTTTACCAATTATTCGAGTTCGGTGTATACATGACAAGAGACATGGGGAAAGGGTGTTGTAACTTTGATCCGGTATACTCTAGCAAGATTTCATATATTTTATATTATTTTATGGAGTCGTTTTACGCATCATCAAAATTTTGAAATTTAACAGTTGCCATGTACGTCCATGAACCATTACATCTCAATGCAAACTGGAATTCTTATGGCACTGGGCCTAGAGTTCAGCGAATGTGATTCTGACACTCACCAAGTGATGGAAAGAAACTGTAAATTCCAACTACTCAAAGAGCAAAAACTAATGGAACTGCACCCTCCCCTCTCTGTTATTGGAACTATTATTGGCGCCCTCATAAAAATATCGCTTCAACGTATACTCTCCATTGCGGAGCAATCTGGGGTTGGAGCATCAACAGAGATATAAGAAAATTGTCTAGGTAAAAACAGCAAGATTCAAAATTTTGTGTTCCGTAATTTCTTACATTCATGTTTCTTTTTTGTAGGTTTTTCAACGTCGAATGAACGGTGCAACTGACTTTTACAGAAGTTGGGCTGATTACAGAAACGGATTCGGCAACTTGAGGGGAGAGTTCTGGCTTGGAAATGAAAAGTTGTATTACTTAACAAAACAAGCTTGGTATGAATACCGTTTTGACTATGTGATGTCAACGTACTCTTCCCGTTATCAGAAATATACACAGTTCCGCATTGGAAGCGAATCCAATAATTACCGTGTAACTCATGTCGGTAGTGTCAGTGGTAATGGAGGTATGTTTCAAGATTTCATAACTTGCTTTTATGTGCACGTTGAATAATCAAATTAAAGGACACCATTTTTACTAGAATAAATTATCAAAATGTAAAAACTACTTTCACTGGAGGAAGAGACCTATTCATTAATCTCTCTGAAATAAAAATCTATACCTTTAAAATCGACACTTCCGTATACTGCATCTCATAATTAGATATGATAACAACGTGACCTGTATCAAACTAAGCTAGATGCAGTGTCAGTTTCACTCCAATTTAACGTAGAGCTATAGCTATGAAGCAATCATTAAGCAAAAAGAAGGTTATGTCTGGATATGGTGAGCAGAATTTACTAGTATATAGTCAATAGTGATGGAATAAAAACATAGCTTTGCATCTGTGAAAGTACTTAGTAAACGGAGGCAAACTGTTAAACGACAACTAGGTAATATGCTCTCACAGAGAACCACTGGATACTAAGACTAATCATCCACCTTTGACTTGATTCTATCCAAATGCGATTAAAGTCAAATGAGTAGATTGCTAGTACGCTGTGATTAACAGTCTAGGAGCTAAGCAGAGCAATATCGATTTCTGTCGTATTAGATTAGAAATACAAAATAAGTACAAAATGAGTAAGATTACTTGACACAGGCCTTACAGCCATTTACACCTGTATAAAAGCAAACAATAAGAAAATGAACTCGAAACAAGATCCTTCGTAACAATGTGAACATAATGTGAGCCCAAAAGCATATTCACAGACGACAATAATGCCAGTATTTAGATGGGATGTTTATAAAAGTGTTTGATTTCATTTTTTGTTATTATCGTTGATAAAAATCCTGCTTGTAAGTATTCTTTTAAATTTAAAGGAACTGTAGATACACATTTTTGCTTGGCAAACCAAAATTGTAAATTATGGATTAAAAATTTGCCAGCAGAATAAACGGTACATTGAATAAAGATTAAGATGTCTAATGACAGACAAAGTATAGTTTAAGAAAATTACCTTGTACTTTTTTGTTCTAAAACAACAAAGGCCTTCATAACATTGGTCAGCAATTTTCTCATAAAGCTTTCCGTTTCTGATTAAGGCGGTAATTATTTCTTACTAGGCTGTTATATTCTTCTTTCTTGCATCTACTGCAGGTTACAGTCTGCGTAGTACTCAAAACCTTGCTTTCAGCACGTACGATCGGGACAACGACGGCAGAAGCGGCACAAATTGTGCTGTAAGACATCGAAGTGGCTGGTGGCACGGCAGTATTCATTACGCTGATTCTCATTACCAATGCTTTACTTTTAGAGAAGGCAGCCTCTGGCGACTTTGTTCCTATGCCAACCCCAACGGTGACTACAACGGTGGTGACGGCCAGAACATCGTTCCCTACTATACTGTTGATTGCAATTCAAAATATACAGAAATTAAAATACGTCGAACATAGTGAACTACAAGATCATCAGCTCACCAAAATTATGATGGGCATTTATGTACCCGAAACAAATCAAAGGAATTATTATCTACACTTCTTGGGAATAATAGTATATTAAAGTCAATGTTGAATAAATTGATTTGATTTGGAGATTTCAAGAGATGTAAGATATGGGTCAAAAGAATGCGTTTTTTAAGGTTTTTCAACGTAGCAACTTAGCTTATTTAATTTGAAACTAACAGATAAATGAGTAATCTCCCTGGTTCCGTAGATTCAATAAAACAATTTAATCATTGCAACACTGTTTCAAAACATTCAAATTAAAATAATAAGGCAACACCAAACTCAGCCATAGTCTGTAATTGAAGTCATACAATTAACCCACTTCTTTTCTTCTTTTCGAAACGTAACTATCTAAAATGCAAGAAATAAAATACATCATCGTATCGGCTGAATCTTGTATCAATTTATTGGTTAATTTTTGTGATTGGACATCGTTAAAATGTGTCGATGAACCTTGGCAGCACGTGTCTCAAATGCAAAAAAACCCGAATGTCTGTTAAAAACCTTGTAGCAATGAGTGCTTTATGGAGTTGGTGTCAAGAGCATTGGCTACCCAGCGCGACATAAATTTATGACTTTAATAATTGCATTGTTTGTTACAAAGCATACAGGCGGATGAGGGAGTCTCGGATCTACTACACTGGATGACTATCTAGATAAGGTGTAAAGGGATTACTGTGTAGGATACTAGTTCCACATTGCCGGAAACAATTCACCGGGGCCGCTTTAAGGCTTCTTTCGCGCTTTAGCACCTCTGTCACAGCTAAACCAACGTCAATCATTTGGATGCCGAAATAGCCCGTCAGTCCAGAGGCGTGGAAGGTTGAAAGCAGTTAGTGCACATATCATAAAAATCATCCTACCCCTTTGCACAACTGTAACAATCCAGTTTGTTCTTTAATTAAACAAATGAAGGTATATATTATTATCATTTTGGAGGGATGAAGACGTTTCTACAGTTTCTTACCTGCCGTACAAGTAAGCCTAACTCCTGTCCAGCTATTAACATCAAGTTTTATAAATGAATACCTCCGTAATACAATAACGGGAGCCGATTTTCCTTGCTCTAAACAAGGAGTATGTGAGTGTTTATTGTCCTTTGCCCCCTGCACTCTCACCGCTCAAATCCCGAAAGGAGACCTCACGAGGACCCTTGGACCCAACCCCATAAGTGATTACCCATTGTTGTGAACCCACTTCGAAAATTTCGGGATCTGGACTTGTGTAGGCTACGTTAGTGACCGCCGCAAATATTCTTTAAGGTTATTTAATGACAACCTTTTCAAGTTCTCAAGCTCTTCTCCTACATGAAGATGACAGTCCATAGCATCTGACATTTGGCGACTGTCCTTATCCAACAATGCACGGCGAATTATTTACCTATGTTATCCTGATAACTAATGCCGTTTTGCTCCCCTCATATTACTCTTAGTTGATCAACTAGAGTTTCATGATCTGGCCAATATTCTTCGTCTCCCTTGCTTTGGGCCTACTTTACGTAGAATGCACCTTTGCTTTAATGGTCTCACAGAGCTTTCACACAACAGTTACATTCCGGTATAAACGCGTTGGGGCAGAAGCCACAGGTCTCGTGGCCATTAGCGGTTTGCCATGGGGCAAGGGGGCACTTACCCCCAAAAGTTTTCAAAGTATGGTCTTTGAATTCTTGAAATGAAAACATGTTTTTCGAGACGACTTAAAGATGCGACATTTATTTCGTTCGCACCGTTTCAGTCCCGGTGGATTCCATGGATTAGCCCCCCTCCCTTGAGTAGGTTTAACATTAAAAAAGGAAAACTTTTCAATGTAATGCGAAGATTATAAATTGATAAAGTGCCTTCAAAACGATATTTTTCGACGCATTTCGCTGGCTTTTTCCTAGTTGCTTGTTTGCTATTATATGTAGACTAATTCAGACATTACAAATGGACCTGCCATTAGTGTGAACTAAGATATTTAAATCAAATAATCACATTGTGATATATGTACTCTGATTAGCTTTGCGTATCATAATGTCATCAACAGAGTGTAACGGTAATGCTGACGTTAATTCCCCATAATTTTGCATATATATTAATATATTTATACATATATATTATTTTTTGATTTAACATCAAGCATCTGAAGAATGAGGACCCACTAAACTGGGCCCTCATGAAACAGTGCTGTAAAGCTGTCTTGTAGTACTCTAACTTTTCAATATATATATATATATATATATATATATATTGACTCCCGGTGGAGTCAACTTCTCTTCACCTCAGCCAGATTTTCCAGCTTCACAGTTTTTTCACTACATACATCGCAGTTGCCGTCAGCGTTTATTCACCGTCACCCTTGTGCTTTCACACGTTTCTGTATCTCTTCGGAGATTCGCTGGCGGATTCACAATTGTGTTCAGCTGGATGGCATCATTCGTGATCTCTAGTTGGGCTGGCATCAGTGGAGAACTAGTGCTGTTCCAAAAATAGGTGCCTACTCAGGAGGTGAATTGCGAGTGCTTCATATGGTGTTTGAACA
>WURT03070700.1:0-13453 GCA_009936505.3 Holothuria glaberrima
ACTATTAGAATGAATAATTTGACTATCTCCAAAATGGCTGCGCACTAAACAGTCCATAAAATAGAAATTACAATTTGATAGTTTTTTATCAGCCTTTCTCACACTCTCGATTTAATCGTGAGGGGGGTATATTGAGATGTCGGATCATGTTGAGGTTTGTTAAAAATAAATCCACTTATGCTGCCCAGTAAGTATTAATGGTGAAATAAAAATCTTCCAGTACGCCACTGAGTGGAAGCCTTCATCAGAGCATCGGAGGTGTACCTACAACTGCGGAAAATTTTTCAAACTGGAGCCCGTGAATGTGGTTAAATTGGTTTTAGATGTCTAAAAACTGTTATAACGACCGATGTATTACCTTCATTTTCTTCAGCAGTAAATGAAAGAGGGTGGCTAGCGCCAGCTGACAGGCCATACCTAGGGCACTCGCAAAGTGGCCAGAAAATTCTGGTATTGAACATCTATGAAAAATTCGCGCAAGTTCTTGTACTCGTTCCGGGGGTATCTCCATTCTATGTTTAGACATGAACCTATGAGAGCGAAGTTATTTAATTATCACCATATTTACTGGATACGCGTTGAAAAGGCAACGAAAATCATAATGTTTTATTTTTCGAACCTAACAGCCTAAGATCTGACTAAAAGATAACCGATGTGGAAATTGTATCGAAGGGGGAGGACTCACGGTCGCAGAAGTCCGATAGTTGTAGAAATAAATGTTGAAACAATAGATGAGAAATACATCTCTCAATAACGCAGTCCTTAACAAAGCTCAATAAATAGTTGCTCACAATGCGCACCGCAAAATTGTAGTTCTGAGAATATTTTGTGCAATTTTAGCCACATGTTCGACTGACAAAGTGACGGGGGTCCAATATATCAAGTCCGTAGCCAGACAAGGTACTGAAGGGGAGGAATGACTCTCAGGAGAGGCGAAAAATTTTCAGGGGCCAAATGTGTAAAATTTATTAAGTCAACTTGGCAACTTGATACTTTCTAGGGGCGAAGCGCCCCCTCCCACCTTGGCTACGGGTCTGCGAGATATGCGTGGACGGTGTATTTTGCATAGTTTTTCATACCTAAAATCTCATTTTGGGCACACGGGAAGCACAGCCAATCTTTGGGGGCACGTGACCCCGTGAAGACCCCACTGGGTATACAATGTAAAGATGGATCCGTCAAAGGAAAGGGAAGGTAAGGTTGGGAGACAAAGCATAAAGTCTTACCTTGGGGCACACTGGGGATATAGGCTATTGTGGGTCTGTAAGCTGATAATTGAAGTGGACAGTGCATCCACGATCATAACTAATTACATATAAGTAACTAGGGTAGGCTAGGTTAAGAGTAGGCTAGCTTAATTACTACACTATGACTGCTATGACAGTTTTTAAAAAAATCTCACTCTAAAGGGGTAAAGAATCTTGCAGAATCCACACCGATGTATTTTTTTAAATTTGTTGTGAGCAGAAGACAAGCTACCTTGACAAATTCTCCACTAGTGTAAGTGCAAAATATATGTCCTAGGTCAGAGTAGGCTAATAACGTTAGATGCTTTCCCCCAGTTCTGGACACTATTCATAATTCCTTAGAATTATATCGTCGTTACTCTTAATGGTATTTACAAATGTATACCAGGGTTTTCAGCCGGTCCATCTGCGTAAATGACTTACTGGCCAAGTAAAGTTGATGCAAAACTTGGCCAATTCACAAAAGTGTAATATAATACAAAATTTGCAGTCTTGTGAGAACACCATGTTCATAAGTCTGTATATATGACAATACAAACTTTATACTTGCACGATCAAAGCAAGTCCATGCTCTGGAGTAGACGGTTATCCTGCAAATATATGGAGAATATAACAGTGAAAGAACATATAACAGAATAAAAATACTGGCTGAGGAAAATTCTTACCTGATCAATTGATAGGAGAAATGATAATATTAATCATGTTATACATGTTCAATTTGCAGGTGCTGAAGGTAATAAGATCCTCTGTAGCCGCTATCACTGTATGCAGGTAGGCCAATATGCTATTTTATACCCACATCTAGGTAGAATTTCCTTATCGTTGGATGTAGACTATTCTTTACGCTTACACTGAGCGTAATGAGGACGAGAAGATCTTCTGAATCTAAAAGAACACTAATTGTTCTTTTATGGTACCATTAGGTTTAAAAATGCTGGTTCTTGTCCTTTTGCACGTATGGTAATGCATGATCGGGAGGAGGAAGGCAAGCGTGTAAACAGGGACATTCTCTAAAATAGCCATTATGCGGGGTAACAGTTACTTGCTCCGTCAGGATGAGCTATAAGCCAGTGCGATAATTCGTCTGCACATGCGCACACTGCCCTCCAAACCGTCGGGATTTAAACAAATCACCCCCGTACCTACAACACGTCTTTCAAAATTTGTTAACTTCAAAAAATTGTCGAATCATCCCTTTGTCACCCATCGGAAATATAAAGAGGGTTCTCAAGTGCGGTTTATGCCGTGGACTGCACAATACTAGCTCCTTGGTGTAAAGATTTGTATTTTAATCTGCCGTAAAATGGGATAGAGACTCCTATGTTCGTGCAGTTAGGCTGACCACACTTAGATTTAGGCTTAATGGTATAGGCTACGTATGTACTGCAAATTGGGGATGTACGAAAATAAGAGGGACTCACGAAAATAGGGGAACGCAGTACGCCATGTGCAGAGGTCAGTTTGTTTACCCGTCGTGTATCCCACAATTCCATGCGGCAACGAATGATCGAACTCTCTTATTGTGGGGTGCCACTTAAACGTTGTGAAAGAATCCAAGAAACCACGTCGGCGAAAAATTGTTTTCCAATGCAGAATAAGTGTAGAACATAGGTGTACATGCACATGAACTTACTACCGCTAATCATGTGGAGTGTCTAAAATAAATAGTGTGAGACGCGTTTAATATTGCTTATTCTTAACATTTTTAGAACAGATTTCCTTTCTGTGTGTCCTCTGTTTTTACACTTACGAATTAAATTGTGTTGTATACTATTTGCACTCTGAGCTGTAAGTCAAGCTCAAAGTCAGGATCGTCTGACTCTTTAATTTCACTGTTTGGGCTTGGCTCCTGGTCTGGCCAACTAGTTGTGAGGCCCGCACGCTAAATTTTTATTCCCGGGGTGGGAAAGGCCAAATCGGTTTTCAGGAATTTGCAAAATGTGTTTGAAATCAAGGTTACGGTTCAAATACGTGGTACGAGTAGTTCCCTAGGAAGAATCAGGTGCCGCCGATCCCATGGTGATGAAAAAAGTAAGGAAAAATGGCCACAAAGTAGTTTTTCAAAAATGTCACATGATCTCAAATGGAAGTATTTGATTGGCCATTGGCCTTTCCTACCCTGGGAAAAAAGTTCGCGGCCAGCACGCTACCTGTTGACTGAAAAAATCGGCCTAACATTAGCGGTGAAAGGCTGTTGGTGACCTGATATTGCCGTTGCAAGGAGCCAGTGTTGTAATGACTCAAGTCAATGACGTGACTCAATTCTGACCCAAGTCTCGATTCAAAGACTTTAAGTCTCGGCATTTGTCTCGATCTCCCCGGTTTTGTCCTCGCATGCCACAGTTACAACACCGTTTTTCTGCATATGACATCATCTATTTGCATAGTCTTACAGAATAGTGTCTTTTAGGGGGCTGAGCTGCTTTGGTCTTAGATAAACATTGTTGAATGACAAAACTACCCGATTTCTTCCAAAAAATCTTCTCGAAAAGTAGGTCTTAACAGAAGTGCGAGTGGCCACAGTCCCCAGCCTCACGGTGAACTGCGTTAAAATCCTTGGAACCGTTAACGCCTCTTAACACAAGCAACCCTTTTGTTAGGATGGTGTCATGAGTATCACGGATAAGTTAAACTAGGTTGACGATGAATCAAATTCTCTGAAGTTTTATCATCACCCTTCTCTTTATTGATCATTCATACTGAAATTTATGTACCAAGATTACAAGATCTCTTGTTAAATGTTAATCTTATTTCAAGTAAGACCTCCTCAGCATCAGTGTTAAACCAATCTTATCCTTATTTCTGTTAATGGCTCTTTTTAAATCTTTTTGCACTATCTTAGTCCTCGAATTACAAAAAGTATGGTTCTGTGCAACCAAACGTAGCTGTGTTTATTCAGCAGCTGAATAATTAAAGTTCTTTATGAAAGATCCATTGCAATTATACTAATACTATTTACTATTCTAAAGACATACTTTTTTATTTTATAAGTTTGACATGTTAAAGGGGCTTCTTGAGTTGGTTCACAAAATTCATGGTTTTATTTCACATTTGTTGAGATTTACTCACATCTTGATGGTAAATGATTAAACTAAGAGGTTCTGCGCATCTGCCTCACAACTGAAATGGCAATGATAGGATAATTAATGATTAAAATCATTTATTACAAATTTGTGACCAGAACTTTTTACCATTAGGTAGTAATCATATACAATCCCTGTTCACAAAAGGGACAATTTCTCACATTTTCGTTAACTATATGGAGTGATACAAGAGTAATGAGGCTAATTAGAAACATTGCTATGCGATGATTTCCTTCAAACTCGTCACAAAAGTAATCGGTTTCAACTCAGTGAGCCCCTTTAAGTAACTCATATCCCTTGCAAAACAGTTTTGTGGAGTGTTAGGCCGTTTAAGTATTCTTTTTGAAGAACTTAAAAAATAACTCGCCATCTATCCATTCAACAGTTTGGTGAGTGATATTGTCATTATTTTATTACCCAAGTTTAACTCTCACAATAAGCCATTTAGGACATACGAATATTATAGGACAACTGAAGGTTGAAAAACAAAGGAGAACATTAAAGATATCCTTCCCTCCTTACAAGTTTAAGATTAAAATGTATATTCATGATGGTCTAAAATAAAAATCAACCCATCAAATGGTAAATGTTCTTAACAAAATTTAGCCTGTGGCTATTTTCTGCAACTTTAAAGGTTTTGGCATCAAGTAGCGAGCTATCTCATTTTTCATATTACCACTGGCAGACCTTTAACTTCGTTCATATCAGCCTTGGCTCATCTTTAGAATGATGTATTCATAAAACATGACAAATACTTGAAAAACAAATAGTGGGCGATTGAAAAGATGTAGCTAATGTTGAAAATTGAGAATTAGCAATTGCTTTTATTCTTCAAATTTCACTGCCAAAATTTTAATGTTATTCATTATTCAACGATTTAGCAATGTGAATATTACAGGTAATAATGTAATATATTGCTTAAAAGAACTCAACGCAGTGTCAAGAGACAAAAATAGAGGTGTTCGGTTATCTATCCTACAATTTGAGGTAAGGAGCATACCTCTACGAGACTATATGTTGATGTAATGCATGTAGACACTTTGTTTTCTCATATGTATTAACAACCAGTGAATTTGTTCAAGACATTTGAGTTCAATCCATATGCTACAGATTAGAAGTCTTGGCCTCTTTGCTAAACATTAGTAAGGGAGCCAAAGGAGGACAACCGCCCACCCCTTGAGCATATTTTTGTATTTTTTTAATGATTTTTTTTTATAATATCGCTACTATAGTAACTCCCCAATTTTATGCAATTATAGGCATTGTGACAATAGTCAATTTTCAGAACATGAGATTTCAAAATGTTAAGATGCAACTTACATGGGCTGGGAAGCGCGATCTGGGAACATTTTCGGCCAAAGTTTTCTTGCACGCTTTGCGCCAACCTAAGGTGGCGCTATGCTTAGATAGATTGCCTATAGGCTTCGCCCCCCCCCCTTGGCAAATTCCTGGCTACACGCCTGGTGTCTTTCAGACTAAAACAAAGAACTAAATGAAGAACATCCCCTACTAGTTAAACCAAGTATGGTATCTTAACCTGCTTCCCCCTAACTTAGTCCACTTCACCCTACCTATTTCAATATACCCCGATGTTAACCTCGGTGTAGTAAGATCCACCTCTGGGAGTCACATTATCACATCTCATGGAGGTCACCAGTCGGCCAACATTAGTCAAACATTACACATCGAACACAATCTTGTATTGGAAAGTTTCTTAACATTACACATCACATGAACCAAGTCACTTAACAAACCCAAAATAGTAATCAACTAAAAAAGAAATTAAAACACAAGATCTAAGTCATCATAAGAAGTGACTATAACTGGTACCACCACATTCAGCCCTACGAATTACATCGTCAAAGTAACGTCGACAGAACTCTGTCAAATTGGAGTACTGATATCAAAGTGAAAACATGATGGACAACTTGGTGGACAAAATACTTGACATTGACCTATGGTGGACGGGCTATTACCCCGGAAAGATTCATTAAACAGAACGTACTGTTCACCATTCTGCAGAGCAGAATGTTCTCTTTCAAAAAAGACCCTGCTTGTAGTACATTGAGTTGAGGTGCAGTAACAGGGAACACCACCGTCGACCTTGAATGATCTCATTGAGCACCAAGTGCTCCTTATGAGAAGTCCTATTAACCACTACCCTGTAACGATATTATTCGCTTACTGTTATAAAGAGCTGAGTTAACTCAGAGATTTACATTCTCCAAAGAGCAATAAATGTAGAATGTTAAAGTATTTACAAATGATTCACCAAACTTTGGTTTGGACAAGAGGCGAAACTTCCATTTAAAGGAATTGTCTAGATGACCAATAAGTTAAGATACAAAGAATCTTACCATTTAAGGCATCATGATGTTAACCAACAGTAAAAGAAAATTTCCTGTTGACCAAGTTCAAAAACTGTGGTTATTTCATACAAAGGGAAATTTACCATTTATAGTAATGTGGTTAAATCATAGAGAAAGAATTTTACCATTAGTAATGCTCCTTCCCTTCCTTGAGGAGACAGAGTGAACCAAGATGGGGTAAATAAAGGCGGAAACTACAGAGAAGTCACTAAGGAAAGAAGATTATTTAAGAGATATATGAGAAAAGGTAGACCTCGTTGTGACTTAGTCATGTTGTGAGGAGACGTTGGGACATTGTTATATCTGTGAGGTTTGGTGTCGACTGAATTGAGCAAGTCTGACTCAGCCAGATTTTTGGGTCGCTGGATTCTGTCTTAGCCTGTCTATATTATTAGTAAGTTGAATTTAAAGATTCTCTTACCGAGAGAAACCTAATTGAAATCATCCGTCCATCATACATTTTCGTCGTTTACACACGATTAATTTCTGCACAAATCTGTTGACTTTAAACAAGACAAACTGACTTTTACGAATAAATTTGGTTGACAAATTTAATAACCGTTGCATCTGTGTTATCGTTTTGTTATTCAGCTACCCCGGCTACGAAACGCCACATTCTCACTAACAACTAAAAGCCTGAAATTATTTCCAAAAGGAGGTACAACCTTGAATTGACACAATACTTTATGAAAGGCCATCACAGTGCCTTGCAGTAGTGAGAGTAAGAACCGGCTGGAATGGCTTCAACAGTGTGAAATAAAGACTTGTTTTGAGCAGCTTCAAAAAAAGCATGCGAAGTCAGCTTTTAAACTAGTCCTCACAAGGATGGTTCAGACCAGGAGTGCAATCGACTTCACCAGCTGTGTAACTGATTTTGATGGTGCAATATAACCCAACAAGAAAGGGGAAAGCCAACTATTAAATCCTTTAAGGTTACCCTTCAGGAGAGATATTGTACTCACAAGTCTCCCATCATCTACCTCTGATGGCCCCAAATAACCTTTGATCGCCACAAAAAATTTACTAGATTTTCCATACAATATGGGGTATTCTATATTCTAAGTATAAGCTCCATCAAAATAACCCCCTCAAGATATCATGTGTGAAAGCAGTTTACAAGGTTTCCATTTTCATTGAACTCAGATAACCTTTGACCTCTGCCAAACACAATATCAGCGTTTTTTTCCTGATCATAACTCATTCACGTGCCAATTATGAAAAATATCCACGGCTCCTATCTTTAGGTATCGTATTTACAAGGTTTTCAGTCTTTGGCCTCTAGTGACCTCTGACGTCCTTCTTAAACGACAGAATTCTTCCTCTTAATATGATTATGACAAACCTATGTATTAAGTATGAAAGAGCCTATTTTTCAAAGGTTTTCATACTTTTACCTCCAGCGATCTCAGATAACCTTTGATCGCTACAAAAACAATATGGTTTATGTTCTGCCTAAAATGATCCACATGCCAAGTATGAAATATATCCACCTCAAAATTTGGTAACATTTTTGGAGGCTTTTGACCTCTGCTGACCTCACATAACTTTTGACTCCACAAAAGCGAAGCCGTTCTTTCTCTTAATATTAAAACCACATTTGAAAAGTGGTTATCATTCCGATTTTTAATTATAGTCTTTGCAAACAGTTACCAAGATTTCGTTGTTTCACCTCCGGTGACCTCAGGTAGCCTTTGACCTTTGCCAAAACGCTACGGTTCATCCCCTGACTACAACGAATTTGATTCTTAATTTGTATGAAATTCATGAAAGTAATTTTGTTCAATTCAGAGTGCAAATCTTCTGAGCTTCCTTTCTTTACTCCGTCAGACATGTCTCAGTCTGTAAAGACCAAATAAAGCCCTGTCATTAATCGCAGTGAGGTGTTTATGTCTACTTTTTCATTTTGGATATTCCTCTTTTAACACCCTGGTCGCAGTGTATGCAGCTCTAGAAAATGTGGCGCCCACTTTCCCTATATTTCCTCCTATGGGGGTCATGGCATCACCCATTACACGTGCGGCCTCTATGCCAATTCTCACCCCTTTAAGGACGCGATATTGTTCTCCTCTATTGATATCTTCATCAATTTGTGTCTCATATTCGTTTTTAACTTGGTCTTTCCTTGGGCCTTTAGCATTCTTTTCGTATTCATGCATTATACGCCTTCGCTTCTCTTGGAAGTTGACAATAAGACTAACATTTTTTAACTCGGGAGTAAGATGTTTTGAAATCAGTTTCTCCATGAGCTTTTGACAAACTTCTCGTGACCTATCATCGTTCCTGAGCATGTACTTTCTATTCTGTTCCGTTTTCATGTCAACTAGAGATTTCCCGAAAGTCTGGAACAACACTTCCTCTACCCCGTCACATCTAACATTAAACACACCCATCAGTTTACCAAACTTTTCGTCAAATCTCCTCTGTAAATCTTCAACATCATAGGGTCCGTGATGAGAAATTTCTTCCAAGTGTGAGACATACTCCCTTCCAGCATCATTATGGGCAGCATTTACTACGGTATTCTGAGCTAACCTTAAGCGATGGTTTATCTTTCTTTCCCACTTCTTTCTTACAGAAAATTTTGCTGGTCCTATTGCATCGACGTCAAATTCTGCAAAGAGGTTTTCTTTCGCGGTCAGTAAATCAGAATATTTACATCTGTTTGAAATTGCAAACACTGTTTCCAAGTGACGACATTCCAAATCCTCCATCAACTCTTGGCAAAATTCCCTTGACCGTTCATAGTTACTCTTGCGGTAAGACTGAAACATGGTGCGTATATCTAATTCTATATCCTTCTTCCTTTTTTTGAAACCATCATAACCACAACATTTTGTCTTTAAGATATCCTGACATTTTTTAAATGCCTTACGATGAATATTACCAAGCTGAGCTTCTTCCAAGGGTACGTCACCTTCTGTAGCCTTCATTTCCTTCTTGTAGATGTCCTTCACTTGTCTTGTTGCTGTTTGCAAGATGACTTGTCCCACTGTCTTCATCTTTCCTTGCAGACGTTCCTCTGCTTCTTTCTTAACGTCATTAATCAATGGTCCTTTAGCTCTTTTACTATAGATTTTAAAAATGTTTTGTTTAGCTCGCAAAAGATCTGTAAAGGTTCTGTCTTCTACATCGGCTTCGAGAGGAGAAAAATATTCTTCAAACAGATCCTTTATTGCCTTCTCACATTGATTACGGGAATCTAGTTTGTTTGCGTGTGACAGGTCCATAAAACTCTTTTCAAAGCTTTTTGACAATTTATCAACGTATTTACAACTGATATTTTGATCAAAGTTTTGAGACTGCTCATTAAATAGAGTCGTTGCTTTTTTGACAGCTTTGCCATGTGCAGTTGTGATGTAATGTGTTGGTGCAGGGAGCCGTACATGGGATATATTCTGATTATATGTCTCTAGTGCTTGCTCTAGGTTTTTGCTCAACTGCGATTTCACTACTGTATGCCACATGCTGTCGATATGTAGCTTGTCACATTCCCTGTTAACTGCAGCAGCGATAGCCGGCAAGGATTCGGCCATCTGAAGACCAGTTACAGGGCAACCATAAATCGCTTTTAGACAATAATTAGAGGAAATAATTGCTTTCACTTTCTTAATAGCAGAAATAAATCTTGGGCTAATTTTTTCTCTAGTTCTGGGAAGAGATAAATTTTGGATCACGTCTGGGTCGTCAGATGGCGGAGGAAGGCCAAAGGCATCAAAAGATTGAAAAGTCTCGATAATTGCTCGACAAACTGAACTTCTTCTACACTCAGCTTTACCATCTTTTACTGACAGGACCTCCTTTTCAACGTACGTTTTCCAGTCACATGGTGCACCGTTACTTTCAGGTATGAGAAGGGCGTCTCTCACTAGCCACAGGAAATGAGGAGCTACCTGTCTGAAATGTCCCACAGCTGATGCCGGGCCATCTCCCTCTGCATAGCCGCTGCCACGGTGGATGGCTGAACTGAATTGTGCAATAAAACCAAGTTTGTCCAGGTCATCGCTATTTGGAGTACCCTTACTGTTGTATATTAAGGAGGAGCTTAGTAAGGCACACAAAGTGAAGACCCGACTTTCCCATTTATCATCCTGTCCATGATCGACCGTTGAGGCTGATCCCAAACCCTCTGCGTCCATAAGAACCAGTCGAGCTCTCTCTCCTTCCACTTCAATGGGTCTCGGACAAAGTGCAATCCAGACACCAGTGGTCTTTGATGTAGTGGAATGGCCAAGTTCAAAATTTATACCATCTTGAATTTGTGAAAGAAAGTATGATTTACCAGTTCGGGCCGGACCAGTTATACAAACCACAACGAGAAGTTCCTTCTGAATACTTCTGATAAGACGGAGGCCTTCTTGACATACTCTGATGTCTCCTCGGGGCTTTTGTACGTTGACTTCTACTTGTCTAGTCAGTTGGTTCCATTTGTAGTTGCTGGGAAGAAAAAGTGGCACCGCTGAAGGCCCATCCATGATGTGTGGTTACGTGTGATGATGTTTGCCTTTCTCTTCAAAATCTCAGTAATTGCAGATGGAAAATTCACTCTATCTGTGGAGATCAAAACCAATAAATTTTTAAAGTGTGGCATGGTACAAAATGAACCTAGTAAACAACAATCATTACTTCAAGTAAATGTTTAAATTTCTTTTTAGTTTTTTTATTCTTATTAAGGGTTTCAAGCACTCACACTAATCACGAAATAAAATTTAAGAGCCTGCAAAAGCAACGCCTCCTTCACACACATTTTTCCCAAATTTAATTACAGAAAAGGAAATGGTTAAAGCCTTTTATCTGACAGTTTATGGTATTCATTGTTGCAGAGCCCTGCTCTAAGACAAAACTGTTTCTCTTTAGCAGAATGAGCACACCAATGCACATGAAAATTTGTTAGAGTAGAAGCCGGTGGAAGCTTTCAAAGAAGGCTAGAAGTTGGTGGATGAGAACCCCTCAACGTCAGGATTTTCACAATCCTGAGGTAATTTTTGACATTTTAAGACAAAACACACTTAAATCTGAAAATTATTCGGGCTGTAGTCTCTCCCTTGTGTAGAATGATTCACAAAAGCAAATTTACCACCTTAAAGATAACCAGAAAGCCCAAAGGCTTAGTGACTCCTATCATTGAAAATGTTGGGATTTTCTTGGGAATTATTGGGAAGGTTTGCTTTTCAACCTCTAATGACCCCAGATGACCTTTGACCTGCCCAAAACAAACCGGTTCTTCTTCCAACTATAAATCATCCATGTACCACGTATGAAGTCTATCCAAGCTTCCTGCATTGAGAAATCGTGTTAAGACGTGTCGGTCAATTCCTACCTTGAAATATCGTGTTTACAAGGTTATTGGTTTGACCTCTGGTGACCTCAAATGACCTTTGACCTCTACCAAAACAATAGGGTTCTTCCTCTGAACATGACATAGCTATATACAAAATATCAAAAGTGTCGGCCATTCTTATCTTGAGATAACGTGTTTACAAGGCATTTTCGAGGTTTTCGCAGATTTACCACCGGTGACCTCATTTAACCTCTGACCTCCACCAAAAACAATAGGGTTCTTCTTCTCAACATGACAAATCTATATACCAAATATAAAACGTGTCGGTCAATTCCTACCTTGAAATATCGTATTTACAAGGTTATTGGTTTGACCTCTAGTGACCTCAAATGACCTTTGACCTCTACCAAAACAATAGGGTTCTTCCTCTGAACATGACATAGCTATATACAAAATATCAAAAGTGTCGGACTTTCCTATCTTGAGATATCGTGTTTACAAGCAAAGTGTCACAAACACACACACACACTTACATACACACTACACTCACACACACAAGTAGGTTTTACATACAAACCGAGGACCTCATTGTTATCTCCTTTGTGTTTGCTCCCTTAACCCTAACCTTAACAATAGACTGTCTATTGCTGAAACTTTCGAGGACTTGAGAAATCTATTGAATTTCTTTCAGAGGAACTGAAATCCATTGTTTAGGTCCTCAGTCTGAATGCTAAACAAACTCACCTACACACATACACACACACGACATCACCATCGCATAGATTCCTTGCCTGCCTTCGGCAAGGAATCAACCAGTCGGCTGTATATTCTGCAAAGGCACTTATACTCAACAATATATTTTCCACGTACGTTGTTCCATGGATTACTTCCATGGTTGTTCCCTAACCAGATCAGATCATTATTGTGCCGTTTTTTGGGTTTTTGAACAGTATTTAAACTACTGTGATTTTTTTCATACCATCAAATCACATACTTTGGAGAACAAAAAGGGATGAAAATGTCAAAAGAAAGTTTTTCTTATTAAATATTTAGTAAGGGTGCTAAAATTATAGCTCTGGTAATAGAATTTTGACGTCATGAAAATCGAAACTGCCGTGCGGACTGTAACGGATCGATCAGCTACCACCGTATCGACTAGTCAGGGTAACCCGACCTCGGTAGCATGCATAATACGGCCTTACATACCCCTCTAGTCAGGGGTATAAATAGCTGTAATATGCATGCCACCGTGGTCGGGTTACCCTGACTACGTATCGACCCAATGTACCCAAACGCATACAGTATAGTACAGGACCATCCGTGTAGTTAGTTAGATGAGGTTTAACGGCCCATGACCATCCGTGTATAATGAAGATGAAATAACGTTGAACTAATATCTTACTGTACATTGTACGGTCGTTCTCTTCGGACCCTATTACTTGCAACTGTCGTAGAACATGTCAGAGAAGGGTTAGA
>WURT03070722.1:0-11003 GCA_009936505.3 Holothuria glaberrima
ACGTTACAGATAGGTCATCATACGACATCTGCATCTGTAAATTTTGCTTGCCAGGCCTCTTCTAGTGTGCCATTTTTTACAAATAATTCTGATTAGAAGTAATTTTATGTCCCAAGTTGTGTCTGAAGAGATGTCGGTACCGAGATGTCAGATGTTCCTTCCCCGCCATCAAACGCGTTGTGATTGAAAGAAATCAGTGAGGTTTGTAGTGAGCGTAAAAATAGGCCAAGTTTTGAATTTTGTACTGCGAGGTGACCTACCTTGCTAGTTTAGTTTTATTAGCCCTTATTATAATGCTCCAAATGCCTGAGCTTTACCAAAAAAGTGAAGTCAACTAGTTAACTGTTTCTATCTAAGGGCCGCTTCACTAGTCCAGTTTGCAATGGACTTTAAATTTTTAATTACCCCGAGAAAAACCCACATAGTGCAGCATAGCCTAGGCTAAGTGTTCACCGGCCTTAGGCTATAAAGTAGCCTAGGCTATGTGGTTTAAACTGGTAAGAGTCACCTAGGGCCTAGGCCTAGCCTACACACCTCTTTCTTGTACGTCACATTCACAGGTTGACACAAGCTTTCTTCACTACAAGGACAACTCTTCATCATGTTGACCGGTTCGGCAGCAGACGAAGGAAGACAACACAGAGTTAGTGTGACCAACATGTAAACACATCCTCTTCTAAAAGTGCCGTTAGGCCTAGCCATTTTAATGAACTTCACCTTCCAGATTTCCCAGAACACTAGCTGTTTCTTGTAAAAGAGACAGCACGCAGCTTCGACTAGGTTCAACGAGATACCCTACTTAAAATTTGATCAAGATGGTCTGAAGAACAGAACTTCCTGTACTGAGTACTACTTTTCGGTTTCGATACTGCTTGTAATTATTGTGCTGCACATGCTCGGAGTAGGAGTTTCAGTATCCTAGTCTATGGCTGCATATGCCACCTTTGCCTTGGACAGACATTAATTAGCTGTGGTCTTAATTAATTCTCCAGTAACGTTAGTAAACTTCCCATTCACCCGTACATTATGTAATCTTGTTGTGCATACACAACAGGTATGCAACAGGACCGGCTTGATGCAACAGGTGACATAGCCACCGTTAGTTATCAGCCTGTAATAGTATTTCCACAATTCCATGTCCAAATTGTGAAATGAACATCCAAAATTTCCTCTACTTTTACAGAATTTCTGCACCCTTACGTCAGATTCAGCCAAATACCATGGTACTCTTACAGACTTTACCATATTTACCACAATTTTTACGTATTACCAATTTCCTAATATTTTGGTTGAGTAACTCTGATTTTTATGTAGAAATTAAACGAATTACCGTCATTTTTGTGAAAGCGACTTTCTGTCCTTATGAATTTGCTCAGAACCAGGGAATTCCCCAGAAAGTGGAAATCTTGGGCAGGTTATGGTTTATGCATGCTGGGGCGAAAATTGTAAACAACCTACTTACCTGACATTCGTATTGGCGGACTTGCACTATTGGCACGGTGAAATGTACAATGACAGTACATGGTACGCAGCAATTGAAAATTATGGTAACGGGAGCTTTAAAGAGCCATACGTATAGCAAGTGTGAAACCAACAACGGACTGAGCAAGCACGCCGTTGTTAGGCAAATTCGAACCAACACTGTGGAAGGGGGAGGGGTAGTAGGAAAAAGAACAGCTTTCAGATGGGTACCACATTTCAAAGGATGTGAAAATTATAGAATACCACTGAACTGTAGATACCAAATTTCTGAAGAGCCAAGTGGGAGGGGTGAAAACATAGCTCGAGCGAGTTTAGCTATGGGGTGACTGTGTGGAGGTTTTAATTTTAAAAAGGCTCCAACCCAAGCAACTTATCTGAAAGGTGGTTTATGTACTACAGGCTAAAAGAGTTTAACCTAGGCAAAAAGACGTAGGAGTCCAGGTACTGAAAAGTAGAGCAATAGGATTGGAAAAAGTCCAGACCAGCCTGGGACTTTTTCTGATGAGTAGGGAGCGGTACTAAAGAACTACCCCTGGTATGCCTAAATAGAAGTTGCATGTTGATGTCAATAGATGGATAAGTAATTGTGAAATTTTACTTGAGAGAGTAGGAAAGTCAGTTAGGGATACAGGAAAAAGGAGGAAAAACACTTACTAACTTCTTTCTTCCTACTAATTAATGAGAATGCAGACAGTGGTCTGATATCTGGCTAGATATGTATGGCTGGGTTCAATGTTCCTATGCATATTGCCCTATTAACAAAATCCATTGAGCAAAAAGGACTCAGGCAATAAAGTATAAGTCTCCGGGTGAATGCCATTTCACAATATCTGCCAATTAGCCTGACAGTAACGGGGGTGGCCACAGCTAGCAAAGTTGACCAATTAGGATACTATAGGCCCATAGCCAAATGAAACAAGGGACTAAAGGGGGCAAGATAGCTCCTAAGGGGGGGGAGACATACTAAAATGCATTAAGGCAGTGGTAAGTTAGCATAATAATTAATGTGGTGGAATGTTTTATGCCCCCAAACACAACTTTCCCCCCAATCACAACACGCCCCCCTAAAAATGTGAAGCTGGCTATGGGCCTGGAAGATTTGCTCATGAGTATTTTTCAGCATCCCAGTCTTGCCCAGGCAAAAAAAGTGTAAATGTGTGTGTGTGTGGGGGGTGGGAGGGAGTGCCATGTGTGAGGGTGGAGGTTCTTATGTCAAATTATTGCATTGCAGTATTTAACATTCCAGCCCAATTTAACTAAATCCTGTTGAATATTCCAGCTATAATATAACTAAAACCTGGTTAAATCCACTTCAGACCTGGTTGATCTTCATGGAATTTGGACAATTAATCCAGTGGCATAGAATAATTGGTCAGTTTATCCTAGTTGAGAGCATTTTAACCGAGATTAAACAAGTTGATCTGTGGAACTTGGGGGAAAACCAGGATGGTAGTTAACTGGTCAACCAGGTTCAACTGGAATTTGAACCAGAGTCCCTGAGCAAGAGTGTATTGCCAGTCCCAGTAGCAGGGCAGTCAGAACCAGGGAGTTCCCCCACCCCAAATAATTTTCAGTTTGGCTTTTTTGCTTTAAAACATCCAAAATTACTTTACAAAATGCCAATTCAGGATATGAGTTGTTCAACCCCTAAACCTTAGATACTTTCCTATGGCACTGTCTCTAGCCATAATTTTGGATGGACAGAAACCAGCTGGTGATCTACAACTTTTGTAACCTCTCACCACCACTGCAAACAGTTTTGCCAAAGGAATAATTTTCTACATGGAGGGCCTATAGTTGATCGAGACATCTAGCAAATTGAAATGTACAGCATATACTCCTCCTCCTCCTCCACCTACTGCTGCTGCTGCTGCTACTACTACTACTACTACTACTACTACTACTACTACTACTCTTTACCCATGAATTGCTCCTTTCACTGTCACATGATCACAATCTCTGCTAGGCCCACAGCCCCATTTCCATGTTCAATAATCTCCCTAACCAACTTTTAGTTCTTGAATTACAATAATGTACAAAATGCCAGATCCTCGCAAATCCCCTTCTCCCAACCCCTTAAAAAACTGCTCCAAACCATGTCCCCTCCCCTTCCCAAGGTGACGACTGACTACGGTCCCATTCCTATAATGAGAGAGGAAAGGTGTGTGGAAACATGTAACAGGATTTATAATCCGATGATTACAATCAATACCCAGATTATTACTCACACACCCACTGGAAACGTTCAACAAATATGTGGACAAAGGACAAACTGCTGTAGTAAGATAATTGATCAATATTCATGTATTTGGATATTCAAGCATTGAATATTCATTTGTATCTGAAGACTGGGTGCAGCACATTGTGGAGAGGACTTTTCATTATGTAATACATGCATTATCTCAGAAAGCTCATCCACACAATTATCAAATAGATACTTCAACTGGAACTAAATTCAGACTTTGTGACCTGTGGTTCACAGTGACTCGACCTTGATGATGGAAATGGTGTCAGGGAGTAGAGGTGGAGGTGGAGAAGGGGAATTAGGGGTGGGGGATGGAGAAGACAGGGCATGTGTCATTTCAGTATTTCTCATGACCGACCACCCCCTCCTTGCCTGGGCACACCCCAGTAGACCTTATAATATGATAGTATGCACTAATAAGGGTTGAATGGGCACAAATCTACCTTTTTATCGCAAATCAATATGCTTACCACCAACTCCAGTGTTTCCAAACTTTGTAACTGACTTTTAGAAATTTAACCTGTAAATTTTGTAAAATTAAGTAATAAGTTTCAGGAAAATTTTGCATTTCCCCTTAATACACTGACTTCAATGATTTGGTAGTGTACCACTCACAATACCTCCCTACTACTGTAGATTTTTCTCAATACTTTCAAACTTTCAGAGAACATTTTCTTTTTATTGTAAGATTCTTTACAGTGGAAACACTAGCACAGTCAACTCACCTGTTTAAAATGTACGGTCATGGCTAAGCTCCTGCATGATAAGTTTTTAATGCTAGTTACCCTGTATATATTTATAACAACTGAAAGTACTTCCTCATAAGAATAACAACAACCACATCCCTTCATATCATTTTTGGCATATATTCCTACGAGTATCTTTTCTCTTAAGAAAATAATTTCAAGTAAAGCTCTCCACTATCAATGTCACCAGCAAATACTCCCTTTATCATTATGATCCAATCATAGCTGGTAAACTTCCAACCAATTAGCATAACAGTATATCAAGTATGAGCAAGGAGACCTCTGAAATTGCCATAGACTCTCAGGAATTACAGAACCAGTCCAGAAGATCCCTCCCAGGCCCATATCAAAGGGGGGGGGTGTAAAATTTTTTTGCCCCCCCCCCAAGAGAACTTTCAAAGTTGCCATTGACTTAATACATTTTTACACAGTTAGCCCCCTGAAAATTTTTTCGCCCCCCTTCAGTACCTTGTCTGGCTACAGGCCTGATCCCTCTCCAACATGTTCTGTAATTTTGGTCTATCTACTCTCTGTGATTAAAATACCTGGTTTAAAGGCTATGCACTTTGGGTTAACAAATCCCAGACTATTTGAAGGAAAAATACAGTTGCCCAAATTAGAATCAGTTTACCCTGGTATCCCAATTCATGAATGGCTCTTTTAAGTCATGTGACAATAAATTTGTTAGTGAATTGCTAAATTCATGGAAAATAATTGCTTACTTTACCTTTCCTTCTTAATATGTATGTTCAAAAATGTCTTCAGTAGTAGGCCTACTTGTAACGCAAATAAGAGATTTGCAAACTTTGCTGATTTTTTAAAACAATTTTGGGGCAACTGCCCATTCCCTTTAACCTCCCTGACATTGCTGAATTTAGCTAGTCATTTTACCACCAATACACTTTCATAAAATACAAAAATACTTTACATCCATTAATTTCAAACAATAACTTTACCATTAGATCTTACTCATTATTTCCTCTTCAATATACACTTTTTAAGAAAGCTCAGTTTCTCATTCACAACACTTTGTCCTTCATTAAAACCCATCAAGAATATTATGCCAATTTTGAAGCCTTCATACGCAAAAGAATCTTAACACCAAGAAGGGATAAATCCATCAATTCCACTTTGCAAGCCAATCCCACTGATAATGAATATCTTCACATCAAAAAACTTATCTTACTACCTAATAATCTTACCTGTATTTAGTCAAAATTTACCTATCACAACCCTCAACCCTTGCCCACGATCATCAGCCCCTCCCATTATCCCTTCCTTGCCCAACCCCAACCTGACCTCCCAACTCAAAATTTGCGCACTTTTAAATCTATTCCTTCAAAGTTTTATATGAACTGGCAACATTTAAGACTTAGGCAAGCTGGAATGTACCATATGTGGCCACGGCTTAACAACATAAATACTTTGTACGTCGAGGTATACTTGTTAATGTCCAAGACAATATTTTAAAATTCCCTCATTCATATCCTTCACTTCTCTTAGATATAAACAGACCTTAAAGAAGTTAACCTTGTATGATGTTTTGTAACGACAAATAAGGCTAATTGCTGGTGGCATTTTTACCTTACACTTAGCATACCACCCAGCAGTTAGAAATGCATTCATATTTTCTTAATGTAATGTTTTGTTTAAGATGAGTTTTTTATTTATACATACACATACAGATAGATATTATATTGAAGGCATACTCAACATGAGCAGCAAATTAACATAACATAACTGTCAAGCAGACTTGTAGTGCGAGTACAATGTCATGAGTATGAGTACAAGGGCAGTGTCTGTGTTGTGAGTACGAGTACGAGTACATGTCATTTTCCATGAGTACGAGTACAAAATTTTGCTTTAGCCCCTATGAAGAGCTTTCAGAATCTGTGAGAACGAGTATGAGTACAAATTAATTCTCATGAGTACGAGTACAGATAATTGTGCAAACCCATGAGTACGCGTACATACTCACTACCAGTCTGCTGTCAAGTGTATAACCTCACCCAGTATGCAGAACAGACAAAGGAAATGTTGGAAGGAGGGGGATAGAGTTCTGCTATCAGAACAACGGGTGAAATGATATGCATCTTTTGATGTTAAACATAACATTGTGATTTTAGATGTCACAGATATCAATATCAGTTCCAGTCAAGAAATTATCATCCTGTGGT
Source organism: Holothuria glaberrima (assembly GCA_009936505.3). Taxonomy (NCBI): domain Eukaryota; kingdom Metazoa; phylum Echinodermata; class Holothuroidea; order Aspidochirotida; family Holothuriidae; genus Holothuria; species Holothuria glaberrima. Next base: position 6,651 of record WURT03070722.1, read on the forward strand.
AAATCATGGGCATTTTGTAAACATGCTACCCACAATGCTAGAAATATTTTTTTCAAGTGCCCCTAATCTCTCACACACACACAGTGTACTGTGTGTAAAAAGGGAGGGGGCAGCAAATTGTGACCAAGTGAATACGTGTTATGGGAAAGAGGGGATTAGCGGGGAAATGAGTGGGGTAAATCTTGGGAGAGGAAAGAAAGGGGCTGTGAGAGAGGGGGCATGTAGAGCTGGGGCAAGAACTTTGAAAAATGGGGATAGATAGTGTTCCCCTGTAATTAGGAGAGGATGATTTAGAATTCATGTTTGATTCATAAATGGGCCTACCTAAGGTGGCTTATCTCCACCTGTGTTTCAAGTACACTGTGTCATACTTTATAGTAGGAAACAAAAACTGCTTTGTGCATATCACTTGGTTGGAAACTGAATCCCATACTGACATTTAATACCACTTAATTTGTCCATGGAATAAGCATACAGGAGTAGCAAACTGACAACTTGTTTAACTACAGAGGTATTTATAACTACTACAGGAAAGCTGTGTGTACCACTTCCACCAAATCCTTACATTATGTTTTGTAATGTGTTACATTCTTGTCTCGAGACATGCATATCATGCATGATATCCAGTCACAAGGTTAGGGCTAAGCAGCAGACATGAAATAAGGTTAGGGATGAGGGGTCTCAAGACTTGAAATTTTGCATGATATCATGTGAGGATTGGGTGACCACTTCTGATTTCATAACACATATGCAATGACAAGCAAAGGCACATACACACTTGACACAAAACTAATTTGATCCTTTTTGGTAACCATGCTGACACAATAGAAAAAAACAAGACACAATAATTAAACAAAAAACAATGAAAAACACAATCTAATGACAATATACACACACGACGATAAAATAAAGTCTAGCTCTTGAGTACTACCCAACCTGAGAAAGCACGCAGATAAAAAAAAGACAAAAACCAAACAAAATTACAAACAAATGACACACACAAACAAACAAACAAGCGAACAAACATAAAGACACAAACAATTCAGACATCTCGATTACCACATTGAAAGCTCACACCCTCATGTGCTATCCATTAGATACTCAAGCCACAACAAATAAAACCAAAAACAGGTATTTTTCTTATTTCTTCCATCTGAAGCACTCTCTGCATTTGTAAATTAACAAGAACATTGGATACCAAAATGTTCTATCCAATAACATTGATACTGAATGTTCCATCCAATAAAGTTTCTCAGACAGACAGTGATCCTTCCCGGAAGTCCGTCTTGCCTATTAAACAGTTGACTAGTACTGGTGTGCCATTTCTGCAGTTTTCTTTGGCTTTTATGAAAGTCGCTTTGATGTCTTCTGCTGTTTCCTTAATAAGTTTGTAGCCGGTGCCACCATAGCCTTCAGCAACCTTGTCATAATCACAGAACTACAAAAAGAAAGAAAAACAACAAAAATAATAAAATCTCAAATTGAAGTTAGGATTTTGTCATGAAACATTCCCCATCTACAATCTGAAAGTAGTAAATTATGTTTCTTCAAAGCAACCTTCAAAGTTTGAATTTATAACACACACATAGACAGTGTCCTTCTAAGAGTCTTCAACTGTACACAACCAAAGGCGATTCTCATTTTTCTTCAGAGCTTCTTGGCTGCAGATGCATTCTCTACTGCAGAATGACTGATACCATGTGTCACTACATTAGGGTCCTCATATGACCCTTTAAAGTCCTAATTTCACTCTTTTCCATGTCACATACAACAATCTTTGACTCACAGTTAGGTCACATGCAACCCTGGTATGGAACATTTTCTCTTGGTCTCTGACAATCTGGGTCCAGCAAGCATCATTTCCCACGACCGCAATCACAGGGATATTGTGTCTGTTAAAAGTGTCAAACTCTGCGACGCTGTAACCTAACGTCCCATCGCCGTAGATGATCCAGACTTCACAATCTGGACGACACAGCTTAGCACCAAGTGCAAATCCCCCTCCTACTCCTAAAGTACCAAATGCTCCAGGATCAAGCCACTTTAAAGGTCCCCTAGGCCTGAAAATGAAATAAAAATTCAATTTTGTTACAACATGGAATACTTTGACACAAATTTCCTTCTAAATGAACATTGATCTGGACATGACAAAGATAACTTCTCAGAACCTTTTCTTTTCCTTCACCATGTGGCAGTTAGTGTTGGAACGATTATCGGTATTCACCATCGATATTGGCTGACATCCCCATTTTCAACCAGTATTGGTATCGGTAAAATTTACTTACAATGCCAGTATTATCTAAGCCATATTTATCGTCCTAAATGTCATGGAAATGGTGCACTGTTTGAGTATTGTTGGTCGCAAGTTCCAATATTTTATCACACCAAGATGAAAAAGACTTCAGTGAGGCGACACGTAACCTATGGTTTGTCGCAAAATGCTTATTTTTCAAATATCGGTATTGGTCAATCTTGAGAACTGAAATATCGGCATCGATAATATTGGCTACTTGCAAAATCGGTACAACGCTAATGGCAGTCAGGTTCCATACTATGTACTTTCCTCTTCTTTCCACCTCTCCTCCCCCACTGCCCCACTAGTACAGAACTTTACTTTCTTCTGCTACTCTCACTCTGTGATCCCATTACAAGAATTAACTCTCTTTCATTGCATACTCAAAGTGCTAGTACAATGAGTACATTGCCATGAGTTTGGGTAAAAAATTTTCCATCAGCCACAATGCGTAACTTCCAAATCTCAGAGAGAACCAGTACAAATCCCATCTCATGGGTATGAGTGCAGGTATTTGTGCCAAACCGTGAATATGAGTACATACTCACTACAAGTTTGTTACTATGATACTGGAATTGTATATATTTGGAAGACCAAGCAAAATGGTGATCTTAAAGGTGGAAGAAAAATGAATTAAACTGACAAGGAAAAAAAAAGTTCGTTTGATTTACACAGTATGGATATATTTACCAACATTCTTCAAGGAACTGAAAAGTATAAAGTCTTCAATTTTCCAGAAATGCAAATTTTTCGAACAAAAGCCTAAAAATTTAGGGACTTGAGATTCACCCAAAATTTCCATACTTTTTGCAGACTTCACCTATTTTCCCATTCTCCATGGGAACCCTGTATTACTTGCCACATAATTCCTACAGGACTCATCACCATTTTGTTTCAGATCACCATGTCACAAATATGCTCATCAGCCATGTTTGCTTTTTTCAAAGCCTCTCAGCGCTAAGTGTATTCTGCATGTCATCTCTTCTGACTTAAACTGTGGTCAAGGCAAGCTGGTTTGAAGGCAATGTATACATACAGTATGCTGGCATAACAATTACCACCATCAGTTTTAGAGTATATGCAAGTTGAAGAATGTATGTGACCAATCAGGAAATGACATTTATGATGATACTAACTGAAGCCTCCCCCCTACTCCAAGAAGTTTTGGGGTACAACCAATGATTCAAACCTTTTTGAAGACATCCATCTTTCATTTTTATCACAATCAAATTTTGCTCTACAAATGTTTCTGCTGTCAAAACAAATGATTTGAAATTCTCATTTCTGCCCTAGCTCCTACCTCAAAAGACCCCTACCTAGTCCTACATGTCTCCCCATCAAGATGCCAACCCCACACACCACCAACCCCAGTCCTTGAAAATGGAGATTAAGGAGACTGTCAATGCAGTCCCTACCATCAGCTGCTCCCCCCCTTGGATCTGCCACTGTATGCTGTACTGCCAATAAATCTCCATCATCAGGTAAAATGCTCTCCTCCACATACAACATCTGAAATTCTGAGTTTGTTTACCAACCCCTTCTTCAAATATGCTTCTCCCCATTCTCATCATTGCCCACTGTTCCTATAATGACCCCTTCACCATGTCTCACACCATCCTACCCTTCCCCTACCCCTTACCTTAGCCCCACCCTTACCTTAGGATATATGCTGCACTGCCCACAAAGTCTCCACCATCAGCTACAATGATGCTCTCCTCATCCATCACTTCCTCCACCTGGTAGAGCACTTTAAGAGGATTTAGGAAATGATTCACCTTGTCCTCAGCTTTCTTCCTGTAAATTATTATAACAATAGAAATATCTTGCTTTACTTACGCACCAATATCTAGACAAATTCTTTTCAATGGCTCTGCAAATATGATTCTTTTGGCCAGTGACCTGTCCTTGGGATGTGCCCTCTGGTATCTGGCAACACTTAAAAACTACCTCACTGACAAGTTACCTCACAGCTACCCATCTGATACTTGGGTAGAGAGAGGCAGTTGAGATACAACATCTTGTTCTAAGACACACTATCAACTGACTGAGAATCAAACCAG
>WURT03070733.1:0-13452 GCA_009936505.3 Holothuria glaberrima
CGTAGGCACTCTTTACTTTGCAAGGTCAAACTTGAAACACTTCACCTGGTTGTTTGTAAAAAGAACATGGAATCAAAAAGACTTAGAAAATCTTTCTGAATACTTTGTAGCCTGAAGGACCGAGAATGAATTTAGACATCGAAACGAAGTGAGCCCGAAGAGCATGATCTGTTGTAAAGGTGCCTCGGCTGATATGCTTAGCAAGTTAGCACCTGTACAAGTACCAGTTCTGCAATAGATCGGGAATCTGTTTTCTGCGCAAGTGGGAAGTGAGCTAACAGTCTCTAAAGCGACCGTCATTTGTGACAAATATACCTGAATATGTTCGTGGTAATTTTTTAACTCCCGTTGTTTTCGTTCAGTTATTGTGGAAAAGAAAAGAGGACTGAGTGTACCTAACGATAACGTAGGTAGATTAAAGTAACTGGGGCCAGTAAGTTAGGTGAAGCCCGGAACCCTAAACATCGATTGAAATTACCAAAGCCGTTGGCAATGCTATTTCTCGTAGGCCTATTGCCAAAGCTAAGTTAGGGTATGCACAGGTTTTAACGGCACCGGAGGAGCATCAAAACCCGTTTCTGTGCTGATCGCCATTTCATGTTAGTGTGCATTCCATGTGCAATGACTGACACATCGTGTTACTTACGATGTGGCTCTTTTACGTCATATTTGAAGCGCCCTCTTTTTTGAAAACAAGAAAATGGCTATCAACGTGGTGTGTGTAAAAAAATAATTGGAAAATTCATGAAAATTTGGGGAAATGCTGTTTTGACTAGCTTTTTCAGAAAATGCGTCAGAATATTAGTCCCTACTAGTGGTTTACTGCAGAATCCGTGGGTTGGCTTTCTCCTTTAAGCCTCTGGCAAGGTTATCAAATGATAAGAATTACTCTTCTCGGCTAGTACTTCTTTGCTCAGGAGGAAGAGTGAATACCGTCACATGTAAGTAGCCTAATTGTTTTCAATAACTCATGGGTCGTCAGGGTTTACACCTTGCACGCAAACAGTAGTGAAATATGAACTTGCGCTAACAACGAAAAGCGCTCTTTACACTAACAAGTTCGCAATCTTTTCACGGCTAACAAGAGGCTACATAATAAGTAAAGTAGCACTATCCCAGCAAAAACCAACGGACCTCACCAAAAGTAATTTTCTTTACCTCTTCGCTCCTAATGATGGTGGACCATGCCATAGGCCAAAACAACAAGCAACATTGACCAATGCAATAATAAACTGTCCCCCAAAACTAGCATCTGTTAGCATCGCCAACCCTTCTCTTTCTTGTCTACGTCCTATATTCAACAATTATGATTTACTAATATGTTATTTAATGTGTTATTTAATCATAATGTTTATTAATCATATATGTTTAATAAACATTGCTGTACCAATGGAAGGTGTATTGAGGAGATGGTAATAACTTGTCGAGATGCAATTAGTCTGCGAGTTGAAATATCGACAGGATAACTTCCCTATTACTATTACTACTACTACTATTATTACTACTACCACGACTACTGTTTCTATTACTACTCAACAGAAAACAACTTTACCAACAGTGGCAGATGTGGTTTTGTCTGGTTAATGCTCAACTTCGCTACAGTAGACATTATATGATTGTCTTGTTAAGTTTGAGTAGTCATCGTTTTCCAGTCCGAACAAGGTCTGGACACATCATTAATTTGTTAGAGGGAAGTCAATATGTCGTATCATACACTTCCTTATTCATACAAGGGTAGTATTGCTACGATGATCGTTCGTTAGGTGTACCTTCAGTTACGTTGGAGTAACTGGATAAAGTAGTGGTCATGGCGAATTTGATATTACTTTCTTAACACCATTTACTAGTATCTTTAGCATACTTTCTCTTAGTCATGGACGAGTTTCTTTCGACCTTGGAGGAACGAAATTTAATTAAAACAGAAATAAAACATTACACAGCCTGGAACAATGCAATGGCAAGATATTGTGTTCAACCTTTCCAATAGTTCCTGTCGTTATTAAATTTCTGAAAAATAGTAAAAAAGTACAGGATTCCAATGTAAAGCCATACATTGCAAGGCATAAACGACTTCGGCCTCCGAGGTAGTTAGAGAAAACTTCACATATCGTATCAACACTGGCGAACGAAGGGGGGCACTGGGCCATCCCCCCCCCCCTCACGGATGTCATTTTTTTTTTAGATCCTAAAAGTACGTAAATTTTTAATACAAATTTTACTTCAAAATGTAGCATATGTGGCACCAGATCGCATGTAAGGACACCTAATTTTTCAAAAATTTTCAAAGGGGAGGGGACACCCCACCCCTTAGACCCCTCCCCCAGGCCGGCGATCACACACCATACTGCATGGCCCCCTTGAGAGAAATCCTGCGTACGCCACTGCGTATCAAATTGCTTCTACGGAACACAAGCTTTTGTATATCTCGTACACAAAATTGCAAACAAATAGTGTTGGAAGAGCATCATTTTGTACAACTAATCTAGGAGAGTCAGGGCTTGTGGGAGAAAAAGTCATCCTGATTTGCAATAGTATAATAGCAATCGATTGGTACCAGGGCAGGAATCTGAGGTTGATGTTGACCTATGCAGGGATATAGAAATGAAACAGAGACATCAGAAGTTTGTAACTTGTCAAACGTTTGAATTATTTCGTCCTTTGAAGTTAAGATAATGTCAACCTTGCACTCAAAAGAATCAGGAGTAATTACCTAATCTTGTAACAGTACACCTCCTTTAAAGTTTTGACTTTAGTTTTGCTCAAAGAATATTATCTCATCAAATCATGTTGTAAAGAAATAGGTCAGCAAATCACCACATAAATGTGTCCAGCTTTGTAAGTTGGCAATACCTTATTCAGGGCTTGGGACGCTTCCTTTGTTTTCAAACCCTTCGCAGGAACCCCCTAAAATCTCCCAAAGTATGCTCTAAAACCACAATAACAGTTTCCAAAATCTGCAGAAGAGTTTATGACTTTCTAGCATAAGGACAGTTGCTTATATTTCTACAACATTCTATAGTATTTCACAATATTTTAAACTTTTCTACATGATTCCATTGTACTTGTTCAGCTTGACAAATTCTTTTACTTTGTAGATATTACTTAAAACGCTCTCTGTTACATAGACCATTTAAATTAAAACCACACACGTCTTGCCTTTCCAGAGGTTGACACGACTTTGCAAGATGCATATAACATTCAACCGAGTATCCTCCCTACGAAACTCATAATTCCATCTTTAGTTCAGCTTTCTACATTAAACGTACGTGCTAGTTACGGCACCTACTACATTCATTTTAAGGAGCTACTGCACTTTTCCCTATTCCACAAAAAGTCTTGATATTTGTCAGCTTTGAGGTGATTTTATTCATTATGAAGTTTTCTTCAGCATGTGAAAAAAGTTTCAAACCTAAGTCAGATTATTCCGAATGAAAATCAATAAAACTAAGCAACTAAAATTTTTTTCTTTCTTTCTTCTTTAATTTTATGTCGTTTGAACATTTGCCGGTTTGTCTATATAAAAATCAGGGACTACACCAAAAAAATTCAATCAATTCCCGGTTCCTCTACTTCTGCTACGATAATTTAAACTTCCCTTAGCAGAAATCCCCAGAAACTAGGAGGATACATTCTCCACCCCACCCATCTCCCACCCCACTACACACACACACTTTTTGGAGATGCCCCCATGGATTTTCAGTTTTCCCACACAGCATATTTTACTTACAGAGCTGCCCCACCCACACACACACACACACACACACATTTTTTCACGCAAATCCCAGTTACTGTGTGCTAGCGTGTATGCTGTTTTGTATGCATTGTACTTACGTATAAAGTGTAATTTTTATTTGATTCCCATAACTATTCTTTTATGAAATGTACAAAAAATAATGTTAACAGATATATCTGTTGAAACTGTACCCTGTGATGTGTACGTTCTCATCATTTAAAACGGGCCTTAAAATAATTAAGAATATTGAAAACTTCCTTGTTTGACAATCGTTAGGTACGTTGTAACACTTGAATAACTTATCGCGTGTAATTTCACGTCAATTGTTGCAACGTTTGTAGTAGTGTTGTACAGATATTGCAAGAAGCCGATATTTCCGATACTGATAGCTGATCGTTCTAACACTAGTTTATAGCTATGTAATTTACAATCGTTACTTGTTCTTTAGGGTGTTGCTAAATTGCTAACAATTTGATAATATGATCCCCTTTTTTAAGGAAGGAAAAGAACTGGATTTTAAAATGATATTTAAAAGTCAAAGTGAAGGAAATAAATTGATACTAGGAAAATAATCTGGGATGAAAACAAATGTAGACCTCTCCCGATAGGAATTAATCACAGAAATACTTTGTTTTCAAAGTGGTTTTGCTTTCCCTCTCTTCCTGTGACACAAGAATAATCGTTGGAACAATACCATGTGCTAGGCACTTTTTATCATTTGAATTCTTCCTTAAGTTTAATTGTTGAAAACCTTCTTGTAAAGCAATCTATAGGTGCGTTGTCACACTTAAGTTGCATATTAACTTTAATTTTTTTTTCACACGTACTATGAGGTGGGCCACCACTCTTTCCTCGCACCCAGTCGAGGTTCTTTTGGTTACTGTCCCACTTCCGTTCTGAGGGTGGGACAGCAACCAAAGGATCCTGGCTCTACCCCTGATGAAACTGGCTCCACCCCTGCTGAAACTGGTCCCGCCCCTGCTGAAACATTTAATCTAAAAATAACAATATACTACATGTAGCAAGGTCTTAGTATACTACTTGTTGATTGATGATGGTCTTGCTGGCAGCTAAAGTAGTACCACTACTTGTTATCCCTCAGTGCGGAAAAGGGTTTAGTGTGGACGTGATAGAGCTGATATTTCTGAGAATCAGACACTAAACCTGGGTGAAGTTTTATAAACCATTTCTTACACAAGCAACAAACACCTTCCATTTCATATTTTAAAACCGTGTTCGTCATTAGCAAATGCACTTTCAGTTTGATATTTTATGAGCCATATTTTCAAAATGAAGTATTATTATTTAAAGGCAAGAAAAGTCACTAACATCGTTTCCTTAAATTAACCAGCTTTGTAGCTTTTTTATTTCTTATGAAATGCGTACGATCCAAATTTGTAATTTCGCATGTTTATATGGATACAAAATTAAGTGTAAATTCTGCGAAAAAAATATTTGTTATATATGGCAGTAATTCAACATGTTTGGGGATTCACATGTTCTACTGGCATCGGCACTATGATCTAAAGACCAGGACAAACCAAGACAATAGGATAACAAGAGGAAGAAAATTCATAACGTGAATGGAAAGTCACCGGAACAAACAAACTAGCTTCTCATTATAAGTTTAAGTTTCCTTCTTTCACCCATTTTGTAATCACTGTGTCAGGATGATGAACTTATGCCCAGATATTTTGCTCTCAGGACGTGTACTTTTATGTGAAAGTTAAGTCACAAGTTGCACAAAAATTTGTTTAGAGAGAATAATTGATTCTGCAACTACCGCCCTTTACTGTACGCCTGAACCTTCTAGTAAAAATGTTGAGGATTTACTTACTTTAAAGTGTAATGTCTGGTTCGAAAGAATAATTCTGCTTTAATAAGATAACCCTTCGTCTGCCTCAATTTGAAAAGACTTTATTGAGAGGTAACATTCTATTTTACCGTAAAACAATTAGTAAAGTGAAAATTTTAATTATGATTATCTATGCAGGTATAGTCTTGGTTATTGCTTGAATTTGCTTCCATTTATTCACTGCTATTTTTACGTCATTGGACACATTATTGTGTAAAGTTGACGTCCCTGTGGGGGTTCATCAATATCGACGTCCCGTTCTTAGAGTCCATCTTTCTTGCTCGTCAATTACAGAAGAAACCACTCGAAAGCTAACACGATAATGACAATAACGAATAAGACAATAGTTATTGTGCTTCCTAAATTTTTATTACACACCCCATTTTCCTGAGCCGAATGCACACTTACAACTTTGATCTTTGTGTTTTACTTGAAACATTCCACATAGATACAAGTTAAAAAGTTTCTCCAGTTGTATAGTTCATTGTGATGTTTGTGTGAACTTTCAGAAATGAACCATATTTTTCAAGTAAAGTGTGTCGCCAGTTTCTCCTCAGACTCGTCAGTACAATAGCCGGGGAGGTGCACTGTTACGGCCGGGCCCGTAGCCAGCTTCACATTTTTAGGGGGCAAGTGTTGTAATTGGGGGGCATAAAATATTCCACCACATTAATTATTATGCAGTTTCAATTTTCATCTGCGGGCAGCAATATTTTGGGGGGCATTACCCCGAAAATGCCCCCCCCCCGTGGCTACGGGTCCATATTACTCCTGATTCTTTTGAGTACAAGGTTGACATTATCTGACATGTGAAGCTACCACTGACTGCCTCGGAGGCAGAAGTGGTAAATACCTTGTAGTTTATGTCGTTACAGTGGAATATGCTATTTCTGTACTAATTTTTACGAATTTAATAACAACAGGAACTATTGGATAGGTTGAACATAATATTTTTGCCATTACCTTTGTTCCAGGCTGTGTGATTTTTATGCCTGTTTCAATTAAATTTCGTCCATCCACATCAAAGTGGAATGGAATTTGTTCATAACTGAGAGCAAGGATGCTAAAATTACTAGTAACTGGTGGTAAGAAAGTATCAAATTCGCCATGACCACATCTTCATCCAATTACTCAACCTGAATTGAAGGTACAACTCACTAACGATCATCCGAGCAATGCTAGCCTTGTATGAATTAGTATGTGCACGCCAGAACATATTTACTTTCTTCTAACAAATTAGAGGTATTTCCTGTATATTATTTTAAAAATTAAGGTTTAACCCTAAGGATTTTTGCTACCATAAAATAGGAACCTTTACTTAGGCGTTTGTTTCTGGCAATTTCTTGGAAGTAGCTTCAGTTGCATTCCCTTTAGCTTTTTCCTTATTTTCCGCCTACTTTTATGACTCATCACTATACTCAGTAAAAACCATTTATCTATGTTCAAACCATACACTTTTTAATTAATGTACAGCGTTAATGTTTCAAAGTTTTACTTTTGTTTTCATTCTATTAGTCTACATTTTGAATTAGTTCTTGTTTGACTTAAATTCCCTATGGAAGCGTGATTGTTTTTGCTGGAGGTTAGAAACAATACACTCCGGTATGCGAATTTTATCACTCCATCAACATCAAACAGGATTTGGTGCTTTGTGTTCATAACAACTTCAAATGTGTTCATTTATTTGTTGTTTGCAAACAGAATGTTGCAAAATTCTGAGTTTCTAAAAATAAGAAAAACAGTCATTACGAAGCAAAGTGTCCACCTGTTGTATCATTCGTACGAGCTTTTTTTTTCTTTTCATACCTTGTATTCCTACTGTCCAGTTGTTCAAACGAAAATATCAAGACCACATATAAACAGACAATTGTCTAACACAACTCACTATCAGAAATTGTGCGTACAAATATGCAGTCATGTCCAGTGCATTTTCTAGGTATTAACTTGTTCAGTGCGGCCTGTTGTTTTAGCTTATGGTATGGTAGACCTCTATTAGGAGCAAAGAGGTTAAACCGTTGTTAGCCGTAAAAAGATTGCGTACTTTTAAAGGTAAAAAGTGTTTTTCTTGTTTTAGGCAAGTTTTCATTACACTACTGTTTGCGTGCAAGGTATAGATCACGTTTTTGCTTTGTAGAGAATGATTTAGAAAGCACCTACATGTGACGTAGGCTATCCCTTCTGAGCAAAGAAGTATTAGCCGAGATGAGTAATTTTAGTTATTTGATTGCTTTGGCGAAGGCCTAAAAATCTGTTCAATCACGCTGGAAGGTGTATCAGTGTGCGTTTATGTCTCATATGTTTCGTGTGTATGTGTGAATGTGTGTTTGTGACGCTAAGCTTGTCATTGAACACGATATCCACATATACGAGTGATGGATACTTGATATAGAGTCTGCAGAGATGTCAGCAGAGGTCAATACCGAGATTATTGTTCAAGATAGGTTGCATGGATAAATTTTCTGTGGCCTGTGGATCTGCTATAAACAGTAGATGAACCATTTTGTATTTGGTTTAGGTCAAAGGTTACCTGAGATCACCGAGGGAAACCTACGAAAACCTTAACTTCTTATAAACACGATATTTCAAAATAGAGTAGATGGGTATTTTTCATATTTGATGTGTAGATTTATCACATGGCGCGAACAAACTCAATTTTTAGGTGGACGTCATGTGTCATGTCAGGTCACAAACGCTGAGAACATTGTAAACACGATATCTCGAATTACGAATCAAGAGGCCAACGACGGTTGTTGTAAATGCTTGTAAACATGATATTTTTAAGGAAAGGTACATTGATGCATCTCAAACATAGAATGCAGTTGCCCCAAACTGAATATGAATTCAAAGACCCTGCTGTTTCTGGTAAAGGTCAAAGTTCATTTGGGGTCACTTGAGTTCGTACCGGGAAAACCTCGTTAACATCTCATAAAAGGTATCTTTGAAGGACCCTTTACTTTATATGTGGATCCTCCATACTGATTTCAACTAGACTATTGATGTTGGTGGTGGTCAAAAGTCATTTAAAGTCAAAAGGGGTCAAACTTTGAAAACCTCGTATGTGAATGTGACAGATGTGTAAGGCTGTTTTGCTTTGATGGAGGTCGAAGGTCATCTGATGAGATCAAATAGGTCAGGTCGAGAAGCCTTCGTAAAACATAATAAATTAAGAAGAATAGCTTTGTGAGGAATAACTTCATTCCACTAACGCATTTCCTGTTCGTTGGCAACAAATCAACAAGCATTTGGGTTTTCTGGTTATTGGACGATCTCCTATTTTTCTGTTATAATTAACAAGGAGTTGAATGGGTGCTGTTTTAAAAGTTTCTTGTTGGGCGTGATGAACGCTTTTTACTCCACTCACCTTATATTTTAAGAAGTTAGGTTATGTATTGCTTTAGTTGAGCATTAACAAAATATTCCTGACTTATCCTTTCGCCGATCGATTTGAATTATCGGCGATTCATATCTATTTGTATTCTTTCACTTTTCTCTTAAAGAACATAAGATGAAGTGTTTGAAGAATTTACATCTTAGGCCCTCTGTTTAAAATAGAGACGGATGTGCGTGTCTTGTTGCAATGCCCTTCTTAATATTTTTCTCAGACTTTTTATCCCTTTTGGGATTATTTCATCATCGTTCTGGAAGAGTGGGATACTGGGAATGAGGTACTTCATTTTTATACCTGTACGAGGAAGATGGCAGTTGCTACGTCATTTGGACGTACAAAATATCTGCAGATTGAGATGTATTACTGGTCCGTTTAAGAGGGTCTGGACAATCACAATCTCTAAGGACAAAACGCAAAATCATGTAAATTGTCCCCTTTAAACTCTGTTTTCCAATGAGAAAGTCTAAGTACCATGTGATTTTCACAAACTTACATTCTCTAATAAGGAAAACATACATTTGTCTATTTATAGGGAAAACAATGTATGGAACACAAACGAAGCATCGCTACTTAATTTGAAAAGATGACATCACCCTTTCAAATTCACTTTACTTACAACTGTTGTACTTTCGTGAACTAATATCTCAAGAACTACGATATAAACTTGAATGAAAGTCTAGTGAGGAAATAAGGGTCTAGTTTTTCATATATATTACAATAACTTTTTTTCCAACTCAGAATCGACAAAAGGTGTTTTCTACCAGAGAGGTGTTTGGAAGGAGGTACAACGAACGAATCTGTCAGACAATACCGTACGTTCTTGATAATGATTTATTCTTTGATTTATTCTTTTTCAGGCATCACCATGTGACTGACAGGTCCCTTTATTCCTGTCGCTAAGTCTCTGTGGATTAAACCCTTTTAATGACGGTTTCCTTTCTTTTTCCAAGTTATCCCAAGACAAAGACCATTGTTCATATATGCATTGAAGTAAGGGCTGTTTCCACCAACGACCAACACTCTAAATAGGGTCAAATGTGAACCAATTCCGATCAAGTGGGCACTGAACAAAAATCTGGTCAAATATTTGACAAGACGTGATTTATTCTGAACCAAAATGGTTAGTTTTGAACCAAAACTAGTCAAATATATGATCTTTTTTCAGTGCTGTGCCCTTTTGATCCCTTTTTGGTTCAATTTGAGCCGCACTTTTTTAGAGTGAAGCTTTAGTCAGATTTTCAGGAAATCGACTGACAACAAAAGTTTTAATATTGTACCTCAATTGTGCTCCCATAATTTTAATACGTCATCCGCTAGATACTTATACATTTCTCTCAGTTTTCAGCGAGGTTTCCCATCATTACGAAACATATTCGAAAAATAAGTTATTAAGAGGTTTTTCGCTGACTTTGTAAAAAATTAAATTTAGTGTCACGAATAACTACGACAGGTAAATTTCACATTTTTGCATTACGGATGGGAACAAAAAGTCAACGATTTCAACGCAAGGGGTATGTCATTTCATATTTATTTTGACTATTCATCACTAATCTTAGTTGATCTAGGAAATGAGATGAGATTTTGAGGAGAAAAGCAAGATTCCTGGAGCGAACATTACTTCAAAGAGCCCAAGGAACGTTGGATCTCCTTCCTAACACCCCCCCCCCTGCTTTTACTTACATAGAAATAATGTGGTGGTGACAAATGTATTAACTTTACTTTAACTTTTTCCTTATGTTATCAGGTTCACATTCTTTGCATGCTTTATATCATTGTTCCCATATTACATCCACAACATGCAGAGCAGCATTGTACTTAAAACATCACTTTTTTATAGTAGAAGTAACTGCTAGATGCTAAACGATATGTTTATTGACAACCACCTCAAAAGCAGTCTTATTTAAAAGAAAGGTGAGTCTTAAGTTTATTATGTACAGAAATACAACCTGCATATCGCTTGTAACAAAACACGTGTAGGCGATAGATTAATTTAACATGTATTCAAAGAAATTTCGTTGCCCTGTTTAAGAATTACAGTACATTACATATTGCGTATCTTGATGACATGTAAAGTCTTTGCAATGACGATGTGTGAGCGCTGTATTTTAAGAATGCTTTAACTTTCTTTGTCCCATACGCTTTATTTACCAGAAATCATGAATAGCACCATGAACATAACATATTATAGTCAAACAATTACTGAACAATCTCCATTACATGGACTCTTATATTCAGGGAAGTGGGAAGTGGATCATGTCAGTTGCCCTCTTAATGATCATCGCATATTGGCTGCTTGCCTTGCATCATGTGAAACCCTTCCGAAAGACTGCTCCTGAAAAAATGCCAACTACGTAAGCAAACAGCATGTATAGTGAGGGCCAAAAACCATACCTTAGCGAATTGGTTTAGATTTTATGAAAGCAGTTTGAGGAAATAGCTGTGGACAGTTGCCCAAAACAAAATATGAGGACTACAGAGAAACGCTTGGTTGTGATGGGTGATTGATAATTTGGTGATCTCTTTCTGGGTTGTCCATAATTTTCCCTAGTATTTAAAGGTATTTTGCCAAGTGTGAAAGCAAAAAAAAAGAGTGAAGGCCCTTTGACACCTAATTTTCATGCACCATAAAGTTATAATTACTATATGGTCTTCTTTTGCTCTTCCAAGGCAATCACGTACATAGTTCAAAAGTTGAAAAAGTTGGAACTTTCTTTGGGTATTAGCGATATACTGAAGTGTGAACCAGCCTTAACTATATTGTCATGATCAATACTTTTTAAGTTCTGATGTTTTCGGGATGTCAAGATTCCTTTCAGCTTATCTTAAGCTAATCAGGTCATTATCACAGCAAAATAGATAATAAACATTGACTGTCCCCCATGTTTAATCTATGTCGCCAGATTACATTCTGCTAACTTTAAATTTGTCTTACTCTTCCAATTCCTTGCGACTGTGCAAATGATGCTAAAATACTTTTTTAAATAAGCTATCTAGTATTCAACGTAGGTATATTCTTTTTCCCTTTCACCAGGAGTGTTTGCATTTTGTTCATTATGAGATATGTAGGCAGGATTGTTAGTATTTAAATTTGCCTTCATGGGTGACACAGGCTGTTTAATTTTATTCTTTGTGCTTGCATTTTTCCTTCCATTGATGCACATATAAATCATAATGATGACAAGAACTGCTATAACAATCAGTAGTACTACAATAGATATAATAAACCCCACATTTGTGTCTGGTTGAACCAGTCGCCCAAGTGCTAAATTCGTTATCTTTGTTTCATACGTTAAACAAACCACAGTGTGTATACCGTTGCCCCCGGCCACCTCCTCTGATATTCGGATGGTAGTCTCTCCAGCATACTGTTTGACTGTAACGTTGGTGTCAACCGATATTGATGTTCTGTAATGGTCCAGGTCAAGGATGTCTCCGTTTGATCCAAAAACTTTCCAGTACAGTAAACGAGGAGGCGTACTGTTGCAAAAGAATTCGAGGACCTTTGAGTCCGCAAGGTTAAATGACGGAGTAACATCAACTTCAAGATAGGGATAAATAGTGAATTTCACCATAGATAAATTGCAAACTTTGATGCTTTCATAAGATTGACAGGGAGATTTGTTTATGGTCTTTTCATCCAGACTGATGTGTTCATTACGTACTCTTCCTTCATTCCGTTTGCAACGTAAGGTAATGTCCTCTTCAAAATACCCTGATTGTCCTACATTTGAAGTGCAAAATGTGTCTTCGGACGTCTTTACTACTAAATTGCTCTCAAAGATGTACAAAAACCTGTTCTTATCTAAAGCACTTGATACTCCTCTGACATGACATGTTAAATTTACTTTCGTGTGGTTTAAAATTTCAAATTCTCGTTCAAGAACTTTTACTTGCTGATATTTAGTTAACTTCTCCCCACATCTCAGAACGGACATTTCTTCAAGGAATGGAGAATTACTTGAGCATACTACACGGAAATTTCTACTTTTCCAAAGCGTGTGTTCTCTTACACCAGTCTCGTACTTCTGTCCATCTCCGACACGGTCTACAGAAAGTTCAACTGGAGCTTGACAGTAAATCATGGCAAAACTGTAGCAAATCCAAAAGATGACCGAAAGCTTTTCTTTTATTTTGTGAAAACTCATAATTAAATTCAGTCCTTGTGTTTCTTCAAGTATCACACAAAAAATGTTAAATATTCTCAGACTGTTAGTAAAGAAGATTCCTTCAGAATGAGTAAACTGATATTGCGCACAGTGTTGGTTTAGAAAGTTTGTCAACAGTATAGTCACAGTCCAGTGTATGCCAAATGTGGCAAGAAGTATTTAAGGTTGATCAACAAGGAAGTTCTTCAGGTAGCACACCCCCATTAATAACTCGATATTAATGCGCCATTTGGTCTCCTTCACAAATAACACCAGTAAGAGACATTTGGATAACTTTTGTGATATGTTACCAAATAGGATGGGGTCTTTT
>WURT03070744.1:0-13452 GCA_009936505.3 Holothuria glaberrima
CAGAGTATATTACTGACAAGATTTAAAAGCAACTGAGATCAGTTAATTTTTTGTATTTTATTCCAATCAGGAGTAAATCCTCCCAAAGCTGAACGGTCAATTTTCAATTCAAAATTGCTCCCTAAAATCATCGTTTCGCGTGATATCGATTATTCCTAAACGAGATATGAGCATGGATAACCCATAAACTGCGAACTTTCGGGTAAAAATTATCAAAATCCCTAGAGGAAGATAGGTTTTATGGCCAAACATTAAAAAAGAGCTCCAGCGACTTCATTTAACCATCGATCTACATACAATTTTAGTGGTAGAATTTGCATGACACGTTACACACCTTCTCCAAATTTCAGATCCGTAGCTTGCAAAACCGCCGATAAAACGCAATTCAAAGACCAAAATCTCGCCTAAAACTGCTGTGGCGATCGCATCACTTCGACTAGAAGTTTTCTAGTCGAAGTAAAAATGAAAGTGTTTAAGGTCTTTTCATACTTCAGTGTAGAGTTATAAGGCTATAAAAGTTGAACACCGTTAAACTCAGAACTATTGTCCGTGATTGCCCCCGGAGAGCAAGATATGGCCAGTCATGGTTCTAATAGCTTTATAGCGCTTGAAAATTTGGAAGCATGAAGGCTGGTTCATACTTCCAAATTTTCAAGAGTTATAAAGCTATAAAACCTATATATATATAGTCATTTCTTGCTCTTTCGGGCCAGTCACAGACATAGCTCAGAGTGTCAGTATTCGACTTTCATAGCTCTATAGCGCTATACTGAAGTATGAACCGGCCTTTATGGTCTTTGTACAGATAAGTTCTTTAAGAATTTTCATAGGTTCACATTTTTCGTATCGTGAGAACCAGGGGCGTCGATTTGATTTTGGAAGTGGGGGACATTTGACCTAAGACTTCTCTCCTATCCTGGTGAGGAGTCTATAAGAGGAGGGTACCCAGATGCAAATGTTTCAGCTACTCTAAGCCTTGACAGTTGCAATGGGTTGCCGAAATGTTGCCGACCTCAAACTATAAGGCGCGCCAAGCGCGCCTGAAAAATTGGGGTTATATTGAAAAAGATTTCATAATTTTGTTTTCATTAAGAAAAGTTGAAAAAGTTTGGATTTTTATCGGCGAATCTGCTCTACCTTAAGAGCAAACCAAGAAATTTGATGGGGCGACTGCACGGTCTTCGTCGGGGAATACATTCTTCATCTTACCATTAAGGCTCCCGACGAAACTGAAAAATCTTTTTTTTTTTTCTTACAACATATGTTTGCCACGATGGTGAGGTTGAAGAAAGAATCTTCCAAAAGACAGGAAACTACAATATTTGTGGAACCTTCAACGTTGAATAAATACAATATGTTCTAAATGGTGGGCGTTACAGCAAGACAGAACTGAAGATGAAAGCGCGCGTAGCGCGCGAAAATTTTTTGAAGTTATAGAAAGAAATGACAGAACTTACTGCCTATATACGGACCTTATAAACAGCCACGTGAGAACCATAAGTAGACACATTGCCTACTATGCCATCCACATTGTCTACTGGGTAATTTGGCTCTGGGTTTTGGGACTCTGTTAGCATTTTGTAGAGCTAAGGGAGTGCAGCTAAATAATCTTCAGAAGCGGGAAAATTAATGCCCCTAAGTTTTACAAAAGCAACTGAAACTTTAGGGGACGGAACTCTGTCGTAATTATTCCGAAGAAAAATGATGCATCACACTCTGGCGCAGATGAAAGTTAGTCTTTAATTATGTAAAAGAATGAATAGTTTATAAATGAAATTAAAGACATTTTGGTAGTGTTTAGTTTGTTTGTTTGTTTTTTGTGTGTTTGTTTGTTCGTTTAATAAACCTTTGTGTTATGACAGGTTATGTTACACGCTAACTGATGGCGGTGCTCAGCTTCGATAATGTCACAAATTTGTTCCCTTTCATCATCCTCACAAATACAATGTACCAATCTACCCATACGACAGCGACTGATTAAGATTCACAGGACCCAAAGTGACCGGAGATGGTTACGCAAATCCCTGGGCAAGGGGGGAATTCCCCCTTGAAAATGTGGGAGGCGAAACCGTTATTTGGCCCACAAAATGTTACACTCAAATCCTTTCAGTGCTTGGTCATTTTTCGTAACAAAAATACAGGATATGTGGCCAATAGCTCTTTACCTAATACCTCTGGAACACGGCTGTTAATTTTTATTGATAAAACTAATTTCACTTCTGACATTCATTTGCTTACAGCAAATACAATTACACAACTAACATCGTATTTAGATGTCTATGGATAGAAGCCGTATGAAATTAATTTACATCAATGGCTGAGCCATTATACAGGACTGACAATTTCCAGACGAGCGTACAAGCTAACAAAAACTAGTCACGAGCTTGTCATTGCTGCTTGTAAGTGGAATATCTGTACTCTTTGTATGATTTAAAAAAAAGAACCATTTAGAGTTGATTATTGATTACGTAAGCCATTTCTGGTCGTCTCGGATAACTATAAAACTTTGCTCCTGCCTTTATTAAATTGAACACACATCTCAACTCTTGCAAAAGCTTAATCCAGTAAGGCCCATCAGTAGTATTAACTTTGTTCTCAAACTAGCCCTTCTTTTATGTCTAAATGTTCTAAAACCCTGTAGTATTACACTGGGAAATTTCCATTTGAAACAGTTTCCTTGGGGCTTCTGAAATACTAAAACTAAGGAGCTTCCGAGGGTTTCGCCCCTGGACACAGGGACCCTACGGGAGGAGTCCGGGACCACACCCATTTCGAGCTTCGCGTTTTGTGCTCCCGGTGCACTCTACACGTGCATAGTTTCTTGTTCACATTATTGTTTATGAACATATTGTACATCATATGCATTCCCCCGCCCCCCCCCCAGAGATTTGCTCCCCTGACCGAGGAGTCAAAGATTTTTTCCCGGCCTCTGCCCGTTTGTACTGTTGTGCGTGGAAATTTTTCGCTTCTAAGGTGTAAATTATAAACCAAGAATGCAAGTAAGTACTGTTACGGTAAGTCCCAGGGTATATGCAATCTAAACTCATTCACTTGTTGGGGTACACGCATATAGGGGGAGGGGACAAACATACTCTCGGCCTCTTTAATTTTCTTTGCTGAGGGACATGAGCAAACCAGAGTTGTAACGAGTCACTCAATTTTGCAGTCGAGACGAGTCATTTACTACTTTCAATGTGACTATGAGGAAAATTATGATACAATTTCTCGAGTCACTTCCCTTTTGAAAATTAGTGACTCGAGTCATGACTCGTTACAACAATGGAGCAAACCCAGCAGTCCAATCCCAGCCGATACTGAGAACAGCCGGTCGAAAACGCTTACAAGTGGCGAGATTACTGGTGGTGCCTGCATATTGCTCGTTTTAACAACTCGTGATGACTGGACCCTTTTCGGGATTCGATGAGCCTTACAAATGTACCCATCTGTAATCGTTTTATTTTAACAGGAAACCGTTTGCTACAACGAGTGTGGAGCAGTAGCAAGAAATGTATTGCATTGAAGTAGACATATTTCATTCATTTAAAAACCAAAAAGGAAAAATTTGTCGGGAAAAAAGTTGGCCCAAGGCAAAAGGTTTTCTTAAAAGGGAAAATGCAGTCACCCCAATCATAGTTAGTATGCACCGTCACTCTAGTTCATGAATGGCCTATTTTGATCATGTGACATTATTTTTGTTAGTGAATTGTGAAATTCAAAGAGGATTTCTCCTTGCTGTATCTATTGTTTTTAATAGTTATGTACAAAACGTCTTCAGATGTGCTTGTAATGCAATAAGAGAAGATTTGCAAGTTTTCTGTTTTTTTTTAAAGTCAATTTTGGGGCGACTGCCTATTGCCTTTATCTGAATGGGTATTTGTTCATATTAGCTGATAGTACTCTATAATGCACCGTGTGTTCGAGTTCATGAAAGCATTATTTGATTAAGGTTATGGATTTGAATTCCAAGCGTATTTAAAGTGGTTTCCATGTGAGCTAGTACTTACAATATTCATCTTTGAAATGGTTCCTTAACTTTAAAAAAACTTAAATGTCCGTTATAACAATGGAAAGGTTAGTTACCTCACCTCAGGCCCGTAGCCAAGGGGGCGAAGCTCCCTGAAAATGTTTTGCCCCTTAGGAAAGTTTCAAGTTGCCATTGACTAAGTACATTTTTACACATCTGGCCCCTGAAAATTTTTTCGCTCCCTGGGAGCCATTTCGCCCCATTTCAGTACCTTGTCTGGCTACGGGCCTGCCTCACCTACCTTACCTACCTCACCTACCTTACCTACCTCACCTACCTTACATACCCACCCTTTTACCCACCAATCCAACCACCTGTTCATCCAACTACCGAACCCCTCAAAGTAAAGTTGTAAGTCATGGTACCAACCCCCTAGTATTCTCATAGGCCTACTTTTTATCGTGTCCGTTTTTGTAAAGTGAGTGGTTTGTAATCCTAGTTTACTAAAAGAAAAAATCTTACACTGTAATTCCTCGACTCAATTGCTTTGAGGTAGTGGTGAAGACAGGGTTTCGTCATGAAGTGCGTCTCTGAAAAAAAATATACTATCTGGGTGGTGGGTGAAAGCTCGAGATTTTGTGACGCTGGAAAGTTTATAATGACTCTGAAATGGCTATGAGTATTGGCAAAAATTCTTAGTTTGAGGATGGAAATTTTAATTAAAGTTTTAAGTCAAACGACTAGCCGGGGAAGGGGATGGCGGCTGAGAAGATCCCATGACTAGAGAGGCTTTGTTCTCTTAACACTTTGTGAAATAATCAACGGTTGTCTGGCATCTAGAGATGAAATTAAGAACACAAAATTTGGATGCAGCTCATGCATCATCTGAAAGAAAGGAGAAGCAAACAAGAGGAGGGGTAAGGGACGGGGCATTAAAATCCCCTGGGACAAACCCCAGATTACAATTTTAAAGTTTGTAAATAGATTGGATAGAATGTCAAGATTACAAATCTCCTCCTTCGACTTCTGCTAAACTTGGTAGCTTAGTATTGTAAATGTTGACATGCTTTAAAAGCGATATCGTTAAAGGACTGCTAATTTTTTTAAATAAATAAAATCCTTTGAAAGACGAAAATTAACCTCTAGGAAAGTAGCTACGACCCTCTTCTCCAAGTGGCGTAAGGGAACAGGTATTTATCTCTTTCCATATTGGCCAAAGATAACCCATACCGTTTTCTGACTATCTGTTTAACCTAAGTGTGTAAGTTTGTAGTTTTTGCTTTTTTTCTTTCATTTGATTTTGTTTTTATTTTATTTTTTATTTTTTGCGGGTCGCGCATTTTGCAGTTACGGTTTAGTATCTCTTTACTAGAAAATCATACTTACGGTACAAGATCCCCCTTAATGTTCACCCCACATATCTACAACTTGACTTAACCTATTTTCCATCTCTTCTCTTAATACATTTTCTTCTCTCAAGTTGTAGTCCCTATTTTCTCTTCCCACTCACAACAAAATTTTCTTACTTATCCTATTTTCGTGAGCACTTCTTTATCCCTCATCAATTACAATATAGAAGACGCCATCACTTCAAAAAAGCCGATTTTTTCTTAACCTGCCTAACAGTGACTTACTCACCTTTTATTTGTTTGACTTTAGCGATATTAACATCTTAAAACTTTTTTACTCTTTGACTTGAGTCTTCATCAACCTTACGTAGTACGTGACGTCTCCTACTTTCTGCAAAATGTCTGATATTCAAATTTGTTCTCAGCTTTGGCTTTAACAACTCGACCCCGACAAAACAATAAAATAATCATCAGCTAGAACTAGTGTGTACGCAAAGCTACAAGATACCGTGCTCTAAAACTAACATTGCCTTTGATTTTCCATTCAATACTTGTGGTGTTTGCGCAAGCGTAATAGACTCGTAACCTTTCGGGGTAAATTAGCCAATGAGGTATGGTCTTACACGCTTCATTAAGGCCTTTCTATCACAAACGTTGTCATTGGCTAAGAAGTTCTCCCTAGAGAGATGGTCTTACTCACTTGTTATTCTGTTTAGTGACTGACTACTTGTTTGAGGGAGAGATAATCTATTCGGTAATAAAGACAACATAAGCGGCCCTGTTTTTTTTCATCTGTAATTATACGGGGGTGTCCTACCATCTGATTGAAAGCGAATTGAAAAGTCGGAGAGCAAGGAGGTTAGCCAGTTGATATTTGTTGCCAGTTCAAATTAAACGAGTCCGGTGTCGAAAGGTGCTTTTAATCTTTGTACGAGTACTTCAAATCCGTTAAATAACTTGAAACTTGGAAAGTGAAATTTTCAGCTACTTTTCGTTGTCTGTATTTATCTATTTTGATATATTTTCTCTTCTGTTTTATGGTTGTACGTGGTGCTTTTCGTCGGAAACCGAGAAAAGAACATGACAGATTGAAGAAAGTTGAATAGGATTTGTTTTTCAAAACTATAATTGGGCTCGTTCTCCTTTTTGGCATGCAGAGGACATGAACTAATTGAGGAAAACAATTATTCTTTGATCAACATTTTTGAAACAAGTCTCCATTTTTGAAAGGTTTCGAGAATTTACTGAAATGTTGGAGACAGAGCCCTGTAAAGACGTGGACAGCAAACATGTATCTATGGCTAGTCCATTACAGGATCCTCCCGTGACTACATATGCATGTGCATTCCCGCCAAGTCTACCTCCTTTTAAAGCCTCCATGGATTTTTCATCCTCAATGGTGTTGCCCCCACCTGTTGCTCTACCCGCTGAGACAGGGCGAAGTTTCGCTGCCTCCCCTACCAGCTCGGCTACAGGTGGGGAAGAACTGGGCGTCCGGCTGAGGATGGGATCGGAGGAAAGGACAGACGCCGAAAAGACGGAAGATGATACCTCAGTTAAATGTGGTAAGGTTGATTTTTTAAGAATTTATACAAAAATGAAGTATCCATGTTTTAAATGTTTGAAAAGTAGTCAAAGTTCATGGTCTAGGACCTTAGGAATACTATCGATGGGAACGAGTAATTGCATGTATTTGTTACCCCATACATAACAAGGCTTACGAATTTGCCTACAAGTAGCCTGACCTCAAATTATTCACGTGAATTAACAAGATTTAATTGCAAAAGTGTCTATCCAAATCTAAAATTGTGGATACTTAGGGAGGTTTTTGTGTGGTTATTTTAGACCAGAAACGTTTACCAACTTTTCAGAATGCCTAGGTTTACAAAAGATTGCTACTACGGGGACTAAATGTAACACGATTTATAATGAATAGATACTGATGCTGTTTTCAAAAATGCTGCACATCCTCAAAAATATGTTATGAGAGTCCTTCTCTTGCAATCGATTGAAAGGAACAATACAAATCTTACTTCGTGTATGAAATTAGAAAAATTAAGGCAACAAAGATTTTCCTTTAAATTTTTATTGAATGTTTAAAAAACCCATTGTATACTTTACGAGGTAACTTGGGGTGATTTCATTATTGTGTCTTGGATAAAAGACTTCAGTTTGCACTATAGGCTCTGTGCTAATCAAAACGAACGAATTGATTGTTATTACTCTTTTCTTTGTAATTGTTTATTCTATTTAACTAAATTAAATAAAATTAAATAAACACACAGTTTAAAACAGTTTAATATTATTAAGAGAAAAATTACTCCACATCAAAATTATCAATGAAAATATCCGTATGAAAAAATAACAACATGCAGGCCTATTTATTAATCCCTTCTGTTTTCTATTTGAAAATGGTTACTATGGAGTGCCTGTAAAGTTGACATAAACGGTACAATTGAATTGGAAAAATTAAACTTGTATTTTACGTACAAGAAAATGTTATACTTAGAAAAGACAGTATTTTATACGAGGGGTGGTTGCATCATGGTTACATTGAATAACCGCCATGTAACCTTTAGAAGCAGCCTATACCTCTTAAATACTTCATTTCACAAGGGTCATTTTGTAAAATGATAAATGAATTGATGATGAACAATGTTATTGACAATAATTTTTATCGAGAATTTTTAACAATTGCTTCTGTTAATAACATGAACAAGTAAAGTATTTGGTTAGGATGATAGGCCTTCAAATTATATTTTTCTTTATGAACAGAATATCATACATGAAATTCAGGTAGATACACAAAGTTCTTGCTACTCTAAAGTGGCGAAATTTTTGAAACAGGAATGGACTCTCATTATAAACAATTCAGTATGAAAGGATAATTTATCTAAGCTGAATAGTTCAGAGAAAATCAGAGGCAAGCTTTCTTCATTTAAGCAATGTTTGGATTGGCTGAACAGCTTAGTACTTAATCCATATTTTTACTATAATCACATTCACGTCTTTTATTGCAATACATGCCGGGAAAATTCACCGACTAAAGCAAAAAAACTTTTTCAATGTAACTTTTGTGCATTAGAATAATCTATTATGCTAACATTGATTGTTACAACCTGCTGAAAATTAGTAGTTTTATGCAGTGCGAGAAGTAAACGAGAAAACATATTTTCATCCCTACAGTAACCCTGATATAAATTGTACATAGCCTGTCTGTAAATTTGGGAATGATGTATCGTCACATATTCTGAAACGATCGGCTATGTTTATATTCTTAGTCGTCATGGTTGTCATCTTGTCATTTACAGGAATACATTGTTTTCTGCAAATCAATTGTATTTAATTTTCCCCCTTTCAATTACCATAAGAACAGCATGGATTCCCGTTTAATGAAATATTTATTCCTACGAAAATATTTAAACTCGCTTCCTTCGAGCCACCACTAGGCGAGCATACCTTCAAATACACAGGGAACGTGCTGGTTACAAAGCAGCGGGTAGTCTCCTCTCTTCCCTGTGACCGAGTATTACGATGCACGTCCTCTCGGCAGGACGATCATCTCGCTTGGTTTTTTGTCTCAATAATTCGTACATAAAAGGATGACTTTATCGATAATAGCATACACTGCAGTAAAAGTCATTATACACCCGTAAAGTGACTTCTAAAAAAATTACCGAAGCGGATGTTAATTTTTGATTGAAAGAAAGCAGTATTATAAAAGAGGTACCTTACATTTTAATCTGTAACAGTTTCGTAATAAGCTTAATTCAATATTCTTAGTAAGCATACAAATTTGGTTTATCAGTGATGCTAAGTACTCGAAATAAGGAAGGTATTTTGAATTCTTTTCAATAAAATGAACGAAAGCAGACAGGCTTGTTTGAAAAGTATCAAACAGCGCTGTTTTTAACAGAGGCCCTAATTTGTTTATCTGACAAAACGACGTTTTACTTAAAGGAAAGCTTCCCTTGGAATTTGGCAAGAGAAGAGAAAGAGAAATGGAGAAAAATTCAAATGACATCTTTCTTTTGTTGTATGTCTGCTAATTTTTTCGCCGTTTTTGGGAGTCAACAAATTTGCATCCTAACTTCAATTAAAAACATAAAATATCTGTCATTAAATCACAACTAAATGAAGCTTTCTCTGTGTAGGTAGCTTTGCTTAGATTTTATGGTTATACTTCTTTGTTTTTAAGAGACAGATTTATTATTTGGGAATCTGGCCTACGATATGAAACTACAATAAAAAGAAAAACCTAGTCTTGAGTCAGTTTTTATTTTTTTGGTTTTCTTGTACCATAAAGTTGACAAAATTTACTCCCAATTCTGTTTACTTGTCAAAAAATGTGTTCATCTCATTCATTGCTGGGTGGTCATAATAATCGAAATGTATTACAACAAATTGGACTAAAACTTTCAAAAATTTAAAGTCTATCATAGTTTAAATGTATCAGTTACTTCGAGGTTGAATTGTCATGAACAAAATTTGATTTGATGCACGTTATATTTCGATTTGACTTAAGTGTGTTCATTTAGAAAACATAATGAAATAAATAAGAATATACAAATGTCAACTTAGCCACTGTCTAATCAAAGTCATTTCAATAATTAATACTGTAGATTTATTTGTTAATTGGCCGCACTTGTATAAGCTGCGAAGAAAAACTTGCCGATACGTGATAGTTTATACTTCATTTTCCATAAGAAATACTCCTATACAATGAACCCTCTCAGAAAAAATAATATAATTCCAGAATCAGATCGGCAGAACTATAGCATTCCAATAATCAAACTACTTTTTCATTGGGAAAATTAATTATTTCTTTCCTGCCTACATCGGTCTACATTTATTGTATTATGTACCGTTATAGGTTTGTCTTTTCAAGATATTTCAAAAAACAAGAACAATCCGCATTTTCATCTTTCAAATGTTAATCGGTATCAATCGTTCTGTTTAATAATCCTTTGTCAGACATTTATTTCCACCTGAAAGGTCATATAAATATAATCCATTATACGTTATGTTCAATTACATTCGCATTCGAATTTTACTCACGGCTCTTAGTGCCTACTAAATTACCCACCTAATACGAGATTTATAGTCATTAATGTTAGAAATACTTTTTTTGAGCGAACGCAAAACCAGCAAACCCCAAAAAACAAAAGAAACATCTTCAAATTTGTATTTATGATAAAGGTTGGTTAATTTTACAATATTTTGCCCTTTAGTTCTCTCTTTGCTGCAATCTTGCTCAAGCTACACTTGCTTAGTTTTATCAAAACCAAGCTCTTATAAGTCACGTGACTGGCTTGTTAATAGAGACTATTTACAAAGTACTTAGAAAACATTATAAAAATGGGGGGGGGGTGGGTTGGTCACTATCTCCTTCCTTACACTGTAAAATCGCTTGTGTCACGAGGGAACTGAACCAACATTTTGTGTCAAATTTTAACCATATTTGGGTCATTATTTGACCCAATAATTATGATTCATTCCCTCCTGACCCTATTTTGGGTCAAGTTGATATAAGTGTTTTAACAGTGTATCCTTTCTTTAACTTCCTCATTCAAAAATTGAGAATAAACGAATGAAAGTGGCCCATGATCGTGGATGATTATGTTAATTAAGGGATCCAAAGATGTACACTTGCTAGGTAAATTACTTATTCAGCTTACCGCTGCAGTGGAGGATCCAGGGGAGCAGGATTCCCCCTATTGGCCGTCATGATTGAAAAAAAAAGTTGAGGCCAAAAAAAGTATATGCTTCAAAATATGTCAAATATAGCACTATTTTGCATCGCAGCCCTCTTCGAAAAGCAAAACTTTTTCAAAGGGGAGGGGGCGATCAATCAAACCTTGCGCCCCTCCTATTGAAAATCCCTGGATACCTCCCTGCCCTGAGAAGCTTAGGCACAGCCACAAAAATTACTAGGGCAATCTTTATCCGGGTCTCCAAACCAGTGAAGTACTCATTTTAAAACCGATTATATGTTTATTATCATATATAGTATCTGTACTGAGCACAATTTAAAAAAAGGTATGTTGGCACATTTCAACATCTTGTTTTACAAGTTTTTCTTATATTAGGATAACTTCAAGACACAAGCTCCTCTGTAGCCTTATCTTATTTTAAATATACTTTGCTTTCCATTTTCCTTAAAATAATGGGAAGGGGGGTGAAAGACAGAAACTCCCATCAGGGTGACATTAACAGTCGGTAGTAAGGCAGAAGGTCATGTGATTAAAAAATACAACATACGGAAGTAACACAAACCATTACAGGTGACTTAAAAATCGCTCAGGCGCATGGAACTCATACATAAAGAGGAAAATAATAGAAAGCTGAATTTTAACAAAAAGTTAAATGGGCAAATAAGTTCACCTTTATTAAAAATTTGCATACCCAGGTATCAGGATTGGTTAGTTTTCTACTCACATGTTTTCTAGGTCATACAAAATGAATTTTAACTTACAAAATTCATGGAGTGAAACATCAAATAAAGAAAAGACAAAGTTGTGAAGGAAAAAGGTCTGTGATATGTTGTACGTGTGACTACAGAGAAGGTGCAGGTGACGTATTTTGTACCACGTGACTTATTTCTCTGGAAGGCAAACTGCCCCTTACTACATTGACTTACTGTACGCAACGCTGGTTCTTTAACCTAGTTGGTCAATATAATATTTTTGGCCAAAATTGTTATTTATTGCTCATCATTTGTTGCACATGTCTCCAAGAGCAGAAAAAGAAAGTTTCACTTAAAGAAATCCAAGCTTTGAAAAGACAACGAAAGAAATAGGCAAACAGCTGTATTACCTGAGTAGATGGAAGTTCCTCTTTTGCCATCCAAGTGACCGACAAAACCGGGTGCATGCTATGATGTCAACGCACGTCAGGGACCAGACTAGAAAAGAATTTAAACTTTCCCCTGGTTCCTCTTCCTTTTTACTTCCACAGTTTTGTGATTACTTGTATTGTTACGCTCTGTTCTCCATTGTAGCAATATCGCAGTGGTTTACAATGAAATCTAAAGAATAAAGTGAAACCTGAAACTGACAAAGGTGGACCTTGAGTAGATGCAACTGATGGGTCAAAGTTAAGTAAAAGCGACTGAATATGTTAGTTAATGTTAGGTTAAGGCGACTGAATAATCCATGTCATTTAATGTTAGGTTAGGGCGAATGTGCCAGATAAATGAGAACGTGTCAGGATACGGCCACGAGATATGCCAATTAATGTTAGGTTAGGGCGACTGAATATGTCATTTAATGCTAGGTTAAGGCAACTGAATGTGCGGCGAGGGAATATGCCAATTAAAGTAAAGTTGGGGCGACTGAATGTGCCAGTTATGCTAGATCAAGGCGACGGAATATGCCTTTTAATGTCAGGTTATGGCGACTGAATGTGCCAGTCACTGTAAGGGTAGAGTGACTGAATATGCCAAATATATTTAGGTTGGGGCATCAGGACATGCCATTGTTTTACATATCTTTTCTTTAGAGAACCCTTCTCAAAGATTTGTAAAGGTTCTGTTCTTTGTGACAAGAAAACAGATATGACAATAAACCTCAATTATTCGGTCGTGAAACTTTAGGGGAAGCTTTATCTATATTTAAATGCTAATCCATTTTCTCTCAAATCTTCCATTATACCCAGATTTCTTCGGTGGCAAATTAAAGACTCTCTGGCACCCGGCTTGTATTTGTTTCTTGGACAGGCAAAATGTTTGAACAGTTGAAAGCATAGATTTAAAACAAGGGGAGTAAATTTAACAGTTTCGGATATTCCCCTTTTGAGAGAATCCAGTTTTCCTCCGATTGGAAGACAAAAAGGTCATGGGTGCCGCCATTTTGCCGATGATATCAACAATTCCATTTACCTTTGTGTACTTTTTCTGTGGTGAATCGTTGTGGAGCCCCTTGCAAAGTTTTTCGGTCTGATGGAAATGGAATAAAATTTATATTCGGCATGGTGTATTGTTAGCTACCGAAAAGCTACGTCTCAGACGGCGGTTCACTTCGCCGTTTTTCAAGAAAAAAGCAAATAAAAAAAAAAAAAAAATACATAAATAAATAAATAAATAAATAAATAAATAAATAAATAAATAAATAAATAAATAAATAAATAAATAAATAAATA
>WURT03070755.1:0-13451 GCA_009936505.3 Holothuria glaberrima
TATATATATATATTATAACGCTATATCCTACTGTTAGGTGAATTCCGTATACAGACACATGGTTAGGCGAAATGAAACACTAAAATTCATGACAATATATTTCCCCTCATGGTTTTGAGATATGCAAATCCTTTTTTTTATTTTTGGTAAACTAAACTATTATTTGAGACTTATGGTAAGACTAAATGGTTAAATGATGATTACCCCTACTTTCAGTTCATGCTATGCTGGTGCATTGAAATTGCAATATTTTTGTTTGAATGATGAAAAGTTGCATCCATTTTCGCATCTAAAATAATAGATAAAATGTGCTATGTAAAAAGGGGATTCCGTATAAGGCGTTGAATCTGTCGTTACCTACCTGATCTTGGGGTAAAAAACTCAGATATGCATATACAATGAACATAAACAATTAAGCAATCGTGATTATGATTGAAAGTCCACAGGACAAGAACGCCGCTTAATTCCCTATTCGCTTAACGATGGGTCGCATGTTTAGTGTAAGTCTTCGCTCTGGTGAAGATTGCCTAATCTTTAAACATGAGGTTACTCCTGAGACTTATACGTGCCATAAATGGGTAACTTAGCTGTAATGTTAAGACAACTTTTGAAATGTATATTGAGAATTGGTGGTGAATACGTCACCGTTTTGTTTTCGCAAACATTACGATGACACAGCTAATTGGCGTCAAATAAATTCCCCCAGAAACGTAACGCAATATAGAGTAAATGTTATTTTCAAGTAAACTTTTTTAGGAAATGGTAAAATGTACAAGTTGAAACAATATTGTTGAATATTACCTCAACGTTATGGTGAATTTTAACCAATATCTTGGTTAAATTAACCACGAGTCTCTCAAGTTTTGTGATCTGAATATGGTAAGAGTTACCGAGATGTCCTTAAATGTGAAATCTACAGCTTATTATCAAAGGAAGTGGAAAGCCAAAACTGATTTGAAGTTAGTTTCCTGATACGACTTTTATTTTTTTTCCTTTTTGAGTTTGTCACACAACTTGAAAGATTTGACCTTAAATATAATAACGTAGGACAGCTTATGGGTTACTGCTTCAAAATTATTTCTGACCATACTTACAATATATGATTTGAAACATAGTATTCTTCTGCTTGAGCTTATTTCTTCACTAAGAAAACACGTGTATCTGTCACATGTGTAGTGCCTACGTGAGAGGAAGCAATGAATCCACATAAGTTGTACAAGGTACTAAATGCGTTATTTCAACGATTTTGAAACAGGTCACTATGGTTGGCATTGTAAACATGATTTTCTTTTTACAGAAGAATAAAACATGAAACCGTCGTCACAAAGATTTGAAACGTTTTTACCAAAGAAGATATATGATTGAGGTATTAATAAAAGGCGTAGAAGATTTTCCGGTTTGAAATGCCCACATGATGATTTATGACGTCATCATAAAGACTGAACACATAAAGAACATCAGAGAAGTCCTCTGTGATCACGTATTCAGAAGTCTTAGATGAAATATCCTGCATTTAACAACCATGATCGCATTAGTTTAACCACAATATCAAGGTGTATGAGAGTTGTAAATTTAGAGTCGACGTTAGGTCTATGCTCAATGTTGCAGCTGATGAACACTGTCTCGTGAGATATTTTCTGATTAGATGATGGCATTGTATTGCATCGATTACATCCTTTGTTAAGTTAACGTATTGGTTAGGGATTAGGATTAGCGTCAGCCAGTCAAAAAAATTCTTCCGAGACAGTGAGCATTGGCCCCAATTTTGTTGACTTGCCCGTCACTTGCTTTACATATATGACACAGTATAAATAAGCACAAGTGAAACTTCTTTTTTGTGAAGAATACGTTATATATAGCTTTTGGCTGCGTACATGACCAATTTGATCAGAATGAGATAGCGTAAAATTATTGTTTAAAAATCTCACTTTCAAAAACTCACATTAAGATTAAAAATGTTGATTTTTGCGTTGCGAAATTATCCATATCTTCATTATTTTGATGAGCGAACTTAACATTTTCTTTTTTCAGGTCATTCCTCTTTACATGTGAAGTAAATGAACTATGGAAGAAAAACTCATAGGAATATATTATCTTTTAAAAGCCATAACGGGTCTCAGTTGGTACAAAGCCTCTTTAAGATTGTTTTCTATGCGTATGAAGATGATGACAACTGTCAGTGAATTTTTTTTTTTTAAGAAAGCCATAAAAGTCTGTGGACAAAAAACCCTGTTTTAATTCTGAAGTCTTGATGTATCAATTCAGTTATGAAAGGTTAATGTTTGGTTTAGAGAAATTAGTGCATACACTTAAATTCGAGGTATCACTTTGGTAGGGTACACATTAATAACAGGAAAGTCGTTTTGCTTTTTCTGACTCACTTCGCGTAAAAAGATAGTGGCCGGAACTTATCGCACATAACATCGCACGTTACATAGAGGGAAATCTATGTTGTCCCCTTTGCATTGCCAGTTAAAAAAAAAAGAATGAAAACTTCCTGTTTAGGTGCACCTTGGTTTGTTTAAAATGTAACAGTTTCATTCATTGTTTTAGTAACTTTCTTAATATATAGAAATTCAAAAGTCTTCCACGAGTTTCCCCTAACTTATCCCGCTAAATCGCAGACTCCCTTATAGTACATTTGCGCCCACCAAGCCCTCCTCGCGTTTTGAGAACACCGTTCTTGACGTTGCACAGTAAAACTTGCATTCGACACACCTTTAGCTGCTCAAAAAGAAATATTAGGGTCTCAAAAGATCGCGTATCGCACATTGCAAGAACAAAACAATTACACAATAAACCATGATTGAAATTGGGAACTATGTATGTTTTTGTGAACTAAGCCAGTCTAAATTCGTGGGTACTTGCAATGAATCCACGAATTGTTAATTCCCATTCTTCGTATCGAAAACACTCGCCCGGAAATGTTTAAACATTCACATATTCGTGTGCAATATCCTCCGTAACGGAAAATACATAAAACTACTGTAACAGTACAAATTTATAACTAGACATGAGTTGCTACAGTTTCAGCTTCAAATTCAGAAGAATGTACTTAAAAAGCAAACGTTGTTGCAAGTATATTGCTATTGACGTGTTATTTGCAAGTGAAAGTTGTATTTTTTGTTCTTCTAATAAAGTAGAGACATTTAAAGTTGAGACTGTAGATGAGACTGTAACTTCTGTTGCAATTTACGCCAAAATCATATTTTGTACCAGCACTTTCACCTTTAAGAACTTACTCTATTACTCTATAAAAAAACATTAATTTTGTTGCACAGTGCCATCTATGATATCTAAATAGTTTTGAAGAACTCATAATATGCAAAATCATTTTGCTGTACACGCAATATTTAACATATAGGATGTGAATTAATTAATAAATCGTACAAGACGATATATGTGACGATCATAGGCCTATGGATTTAATATATTAAGATTTGCACAACATGGGACCAATCAAGCCCCGTGAAATGGAGGTCGAGAAACTAAAAGTGCTGACAATAGACGGCAACGGGAGAACGACGTCGTCAAGATTTTGTGACGCTCAGAGGCAATTTCTAAATTTTACCTTTCAAAGAAACTTCAAAAGAAACAACATTTCTTGAAGAGTTTTTGACAATTCTGGGTGTGTATCGAAAAATATTTTCTGCTTGACAGCAGATTTTACGTTTCTGGGCGACTGGTCACTATTCGGAATTAATCAGTTTAGCATACCCATACAGGCTTTCCGACGAAACGGGAAATCACTCCCGACGTTTGGGGGTGCATCACCCCTCTGCGTGTCCCCTTGCCCAGCGCCACCTCTGATCCCACTATTAAAAAAGTTGACGAAGTAATAGCTTGTGTGCAAATACACAAAAATGACCAAACTTTCCGAAACAGATTGGTCCGATAGGCAAAATTCACTATTATTTGTTCTTTTTTCCTTTCAAGAAACGAAAAGGTGAAAGAAGTTTAATAATAACAATGCAAATACACAGAAAGTCCGGTGATTTTTGGTTAAGTTCCCCAGGCTTGTAACTCTATATACTTGCTCACGTGAACTCAAAATTATTAATGAAAATACATGATGGTTTTCAAAATCAATCCAGACATAGGTTACACACAACGTTCGTATTTATTTGAAAGCTTACTTTTTACGCTCATTTCCATTACCTAAAGAAACGCATATTAGCAGTTGTTAAATAGGACGCAGGGTCTGCAAAGTTCCCTCTTGTCCCTGTGCTAACGCATATTTTGATACGCTGTAGCACTTTTGACTGTTATTTGATTTCTTGAAGATAAACTCCTATCAACATGATGTATCCTTGGAAGTTCCCTGTTTCTATTTTCGTAGACGTATTCAAGAACAAATGTACTTTAGACTTAATTGTTAACTACTTTTTTATTACTATTTATGCTTATTGACGAGTTTCCCCAGTTTCCCCGTTTTCATTGACATTTACGATTTGAAGGCTATACATGCACATGCAAAAGCTAACATGCAAAAATATCTGTCTTAAAATAACCATAAGACCTGTGTTAGGAGACATAAGGTTCGATAAAAGATCAATTGGACACGTTGCAGAGATGACTCCATTAATACCGATATGTTTATATACTATTGTTAACCTCCAATCTAAACGTAATCAGTTAAAGCCGTCTTGGCTTTGACGACATCCATAAATATGCCCATTTAACATACATAATTCCCACTGAACGAAAATAAAACTGTTTAAAACAGTCTTAGCTGGAATCGCAAACAAAACAGAGTGCGATTTTCTGCGAACATATCGGGGCCTTCACTATACCCCGAAATGTAGATAATAATGTTCTTATTAGAGGGTTTAGTCTTCAAGAAGATGACCACTTCATTCAAACTTTTTCCTTGCCACAACTGGTTTAAATTACCGTTGGCGTGTTAAAATGAGTCATTCGGGATATACTTTTACCAAGTTTTACCGACAGCACATCAATTTTGAATCAGAAGTAGAGGTGCAGGTACACACAAACCGGCTTCCTTGGACTTAAAAATCATGAGACGTTTGCCTTCTAGCAGAAATATATAAAATACAAAAATTGTTTTGATTTACATTTTGTCAGTTTTTTCTCATACTGTACACACTTTTCCAAATGGGTGTGTGCAACGGATTGACACATTTGGTCATGCGTAAATTTGGTCAAATTGTGATGGTTGTGGCCATCTACCTTGTTCGCTTTCAATGCAAACATAGTAATTTAAGTCGAATTTCCACCATTATTAAATACCCCTTGGCTTGTGCCGGGCGTCGGCTTTTCATTTTCCATATTGCGTTGCCTGAAACCCCTGGAGAGGCTCTGCGACGAACCCCTCTGAGACACCACGCTATATGGTAGTTCCCTTTGCTCTCGTGCAGCGCCATTAAATCATTTCAAAATAAGCCCCCATGCTGGAAATTTCTGGGGAGTGCATTTTTTTTAAGTGGTTAAATTTTGCCACAAATGGTAAACAGAGATCAGAAAATGTTTTGCCATTTGTGTGATATACAGGTTTATTAATATCGTTATATAGTATTGGTAAGTTAGTTCAATGGGTCCAATACATCTTCGTTCAACGAGCAGCAACTAAGGACTGTGTTTATTAGACGGTGACCAGTACCACAGTGTTCAGGCTGCGACTATTAGCTACTTAATTGTAATGGATGACACCATATCGGGGTCAATTTTCAGGCATACCCACAACTAGGATAGTGCTGTTCCTGCCACAACGCCAACCTATCCGCATGTGGCTATAAACCCAGCTAAGCGAACAGAAAAGTACAAGGGGGGGGGCAACGTTACGTGCTAGATCAAAATCCAATGACTTTCGGGAAAAAAACATAGCCCGAGACTGACCATTAAGGGAATACAGGGTAAAAGGATGTTTCCAGTTGAAGGAACGGGAAAGTAAAAGGGTCGCAACCTTACGTGCAAAATAAAAATCCAATGACTTTCAGGCTTAAGATAGTCCAAGGCTGATCAATAAGTATAGACAGTGTTAAAGACAGTTCTTAAAAGTGTAACTTGTCAAGAACTGCTATCCTGCAATGAATACGTTTCACGTCACAAAGACTGTTTATTTGCCATTAACAACGTATCGGCTTGAAAATAAAACATGAACTTGTTCAACCCAGAAAGTTGTAGAACTTAGTTGTTCCTTGTAAAGGTGATGTAGTAGGGTTTATATCTTGTCCTAGTCAAGAGTAACCATTCCATGAGGGGCTGCTATATTTTGGCAGAACACTTGTCCCTCGATGGCAGGGATCCTGCAAAACATTTCAAAAATTCACTCTACTAACAAGAGAAATATGGAGGGCTGATCAGGGTTGAGAACAACTAAAGCTACACTAGCGTACAGATTTCAGACGGCAAAGAGAGGGAGAATTTAAATTAAGGAAATGTCCCCCTCTATCGAATTGTAAAGAAACCCAAACAGCTGTGACTCTATAAACTGTAGAATACATGCATATCGTAGTATTCTGAACTTCAATTGTGAATTTGCAACTCAATGTCAGTCAAGTCTTAAAGGTTCTATGTAGCCTATGTGTCGTCGCCCTTGCTATCCTTATAAATCTGTGAAATGTTGAGTGCCGTCAAAAAAAAAAAAAAAAAAGAACACAGAACTTCGACTTGAAGGATAAATGTGTTTTGTCGCTTGTAGGAAACACCAAAATTTGACTATGCCGTGTAGGAATTGTGGCGCATCGGATCAGTACAATATTAGTGTTCAACAATACAGCTGAGAAAAACGTAGCCATGCACATAAGTAGCTGGTAAACATTTTAGAGATCAAACGCCAGGGTGAAGGCTTGGCTATAAATGGCTATATCGAAGAGAAGTTCACTTATAATTCTGTTAAAGTTAAATGCCTAAATTGCTTATAATAACCTTTTCTATGTATGAGAGTAGAATACGCCTGTATGCCAAATCCATGGACATGTATAGAACCACAAGTAATAAGACTATTCATAAAGCCCGGTGACGCCAATTAGCACGTCTCAATAATTTCTCTACAGTAACCTTGAGATGAGTAATAACCTACAGTAACCAAGGTTCAACTGGGGATGCACTGAATTTTTAGAAAGCCTACTTGATAAAAGAGTGTTTAGATAACATAAATAGATAACCAGGCCCCCGTTTCATAAAGAGTTAAGATCGATCGTAAGTTTGATCTGCCATGCAATTGTCCCATTGAAATCAAACTTAAGATCGATCTTAACCCTTTATGAAACAGGGCCCTGGTTGCTTAATAACCATGATCGACTAACGGCCATTCGATTTCTTTATAACACAGCAGGTTTGAGGGTTGGGAACTCGGATTATAAAAGCTGCCACGCGGGACTTCGCAATAATCTAAGGCACGTTCTGTCCTTCTTGAATTAATAATTGGTCAAATAGCGGGCATGAAGGATGCGCGCAAAGCGCACCGAAAAATAGACTTTTAAAGACCATTTGGTAATGTTTTAGGAACTGCATCTACAGAGGGAGTCGAAAAAGCGAACTTCTTTCGCAATCATCGGAATACAAAATGTACGCACTTTTAAGTTTACAGGAAACGCAAACGCCTCCGACTTAATGAGTGTAGTAAGTGAAAAACTAGCGCATACTGCACCTACCCGACTGGCACGTGACAGTAAAAACCAGTCACGTGGTAGACGGGTCGGTTAGGTGTGTGCTAAATTTTGTTCTCGACCTCACTGTCTGTCCCGATTGCTATCCGACAATCTTCTTCGACTTCATCGGAAATACTAAAGTGTTTGATATTCAGAGTGAAGTCGGGGGAAAAGGGAGGGTCGTCGCGGTTTAGAGAGGCCGTTGCAGTGTTCAACTGTCATTGACCTAAAGGCAACTCATCTTTAAGAAGCCTTTGCGAATCAGACGACAGCTCTGTATGCTCGACCATGTGTGACTTACAAACAGTAGATAGACTTTTGAATATATCCACCTCAGCAATGTGCGCGTACGGTTTACCTGCAATCCGACTGCGACCCGACGCACCTGACTTCTGATACCGCCAGCTCATCCCCGACGAGCAGTCAGGGTGAGTTGCATCACTTTCTAATAAGGCTTTTGTTGCACAGTTTTGGACATACATCAAGTTAACGATAGTCATCAATAAAGTTCCCGACAATTCTGTAGCCCCAAATAAAATATTTTTCTGACAGTCAGGAAACTGTTAAACAAAGAGGCAATTTTTTTCTCGACAGCCTGCAAAATTTCCCGACGGACGACACTTTGAAAATTTCTAGGGGGTGCAACACCCCCACATCCCCCGGTAGTTCTGCCCCTGGTCATAAGTGTACAAGGTGGGGCAGGGGGCATACGCCCTTCCTATTCGGGCAAAAATGGTGAATCCATTCTGGCAAATGGAACAGCCAAAATAAATTATGCCCTCTTATTCGGGTAACTTGGTCCAAATTATAGGTTCGGGTAAAAATGATCTCTGCCACCCAAAATATTGACCCCCCTAAGCCCATGAAAGTCATCTCATTCAAGCTGATTTCTTAGCAAAAGAAGGGTTAACCTTTCGCGGAAGTGTTTTTTCAGAAGGTAGTCAAGAACAATGGGTTTATTAAAAATATGTGTATCTTTCATATGTAATTCTTGATATGAATGCATAAATTATATCCTGAACAAACAATTACACGCAAATGTTGTAAAAATCCTTGATAGAGCATTTTAAAGCAAAGACAGTATTCGAAAGGAAATTTAATCGCAACCGGCAGGGGCAACGAAATGCTCTTCCTTCGTTATCGATTGTCGTTGCCTGCGTAGCAGGCATAGTCCTTGATCAGTTATATGTTTGGGAAGGATGAGCAAAAAGAGACCGTTCCGCGAGGTACATGGTTTTGATTACCCCTGTTCAAACACAATGCATAGCTTTGTGTGAGCTTTGCCTTATATGTAAAC
This sequence comes from Holothuria glaberrima, assembly GCA_009936505.3. Lineage (NCBI taxonomy): Eukaryota > Metazoa > Echinodermata > Holothuroidea > Aspidochirotida > Holothuriidae > Holothuria > Holothuria glaberrima. The sequence goes on from WURT03070755.1 coordinate 8,911, forward strand.
AGATAGATTACTTTAGCGACCCCCCTGTTTTATCGTAGGAACATTGGCCGGGAAGTTCTTTGTTTGGCCAAATCGTGCGCGAAATATACTGCAAAACTGAATGCCAAATGAGTTCAGCTGGTGTTGTCCTCACGGTCTTGGCTTCAGAATGCCAAACAAGTGGTTGCGCTAAGCAGAATCGATTCTTTCGGACGAAAAGAAGGTAATTTTTTTTTCGGATTTTGAATGGAATGAAATTTACGGAGAAGATTACTGACAAGATTTAAAAGCAACTGGCATCAGTTAATTTTTTGTTTTTTGTTCCAATCAAGAGTAAATCCTCCCAACGCGGAACGGTCAATTTTCAATTCAAAATTGTCCCCTTAAACACCTCGTTTCTGGTAATATCGATTGTTCCTTAACAAGCTATGAGCATGAACAACTCATGAACTAGTATGCAAACTTTCGGGCACAAATATCAAAATCCTTAGAGAAAGATGATTTTATGGCCAAACATTGAAAACAAGCTCTAGTGACTTCATATAGCCATCAACCATAACAAAATTTTAGTGGTAGTATCTGCGTGACACGTTACACATCTTCTCCAAATTTCAGATCCATATCTTACAAAACCACCGAGAAAACGCAATTCAAAGACAAAATTTTTGAACGCCTCGCCGAAAACTGCTGTGGCGATCGCATTACTTCGACAAGAAGTTTTCTAGTCGAAGTAAAAATTTAATTTGGTCAACAAAATTCCGTGTTATACATTAATTATAAATTACGAGGAAATGATGCATTAAAATATTACTTTTTATCAAGAATGGCGATTTCATACTGAAACCTCTTTCGGATAACATATTTGCTTGTTCATATAAAATATCAAACACTTTTATTAAAAAAAATTCCCAGGTATTCAACTGACGATCGTGTGTATGTACGTAAATTTTTAAAAATAGTGTGTCTCCAAAGAATTGCCAGAACGGATAACTTGCAAGTAAGGTGTAACACCGGTCAACCAATTATGCCAGGCTATTATAAGCTTTATCAAATTGTTCCATGAACAAGAATATTGAAATAATTCTGCACTCATCAACTAATACCGCACCAGTATTAATGCTCCCCCCTCGATTTGCTGTCCTTGTCAACAGGGGCTAGACCTTTTTAAAACTGACACCTAAAAGCTTTGTATAAAGTTTTTAATAATGAATGTGCTCGATCCGGCGGAGGTAGTACATAAAAGAACTTCAGCGCTTCTATGCTGAGTAAGTGATGTTTTAGAACATATAAAGGTGGGAATTTAATTAAGTTACAAGCTGGTCACAGTCTCACCCCATATTTCGTCGATTTACAAGTGTTTGCTGTAGTAATGTATTAATGCTCTGAATAAACTACCCTCACAGTCTCTTTCAACCCCAGTACATGTAGTCAAAATGTTCAAACGAATATTAAGGAAGCAACGTTGCCGGCTACTTTGAAGGCTTATCAATATTTCACTTCATATTTTGTTTAACTTTGACAGGGAATTTGGACTTGGTTCAACGTGACTCAGTACCGCAAGGGGTAGAGGAAAAACAAATTTTCGACGGAAATGCAAGACTTCATGTGCCAGTTCAGCGAGAAAACGTCACTATTTTGGCTGTAACAAACTCAGGATATGTTGACTTTGCGAAAAATTGGCTCCAGAGTCTATTACTTTTAGATAAAACATTCCGTGTAAAACTTCTTACAGAAGATGAAGAATCTCTTAGTGCTTTGAGAAAAATAGCTTTTCATCTCAAAAATTCGAAAGTGAACCTTAGTGTCGAATCCGAAAGAAACTCAACTGACAAAGCGTTAGGGTTCTACACAAAAGCTTACCTTGACTTAGTAAACGCTCGTCCGCAATCTATTCTTCGGGAGATGGTGGAGGGGCAGGATGTTCTCCTTGTTGATATAGACGCAGTTTGGTTAAAAGATCCGTTACCATTGATATGGAGTCAATATTCCATGCATGACGTTTTCGTTGCAACTGGTTACGACCAGAAAACTCCTTGTCCGTGTTTTCTGTATCTTAAAAATTCCATGCTGAACATCAGAATGGTAAACGACTGGTTCAAGAGACTAAAACGTGTAAATGCGTCACCAGTCAAGGCGAAGCATGAAAACGATATGGACGCTCTTGCTAAGATCTTATACAAGTACAGCACAAAATACAGCACAAAAGTGTATAAGTTGAGTTCGACTCAATTTCCTACTGGAGATTTGTACTTCAAAACACCAAGTTTTTACGATAATCACAAAACTGAAGTGTACGTCGTCCATGGAAATAGGCTAGGGAAGCATGATAACAAACTATTTTCCTTCAAATTACTTCATTTATGGTACGCTGATAACTGGGATTTTAGGAACAGTCCTATTCTTTTCTCAGGGTGAATTGTCGCATGCAAAGCTGGTACAATTGTAACTTACGACCGCGTACTACAACAAGAAACTGAAAAGTGAAGGAAGATTCCATAAAATGTTATATAATCTATCGGGTAACCGAGTCCACCTAATCCAATTCCGATTCTTCCAGTGGCCACCATTCCGGGCCCGTTCTGAGTCCGGACATTTGATAACGTATAGTGCTTTTTACAAATGCTTTTTGTATGCACAGTTACACTTTTTGATAAAAACGGGCACATTTTAGAAATCAGTTTCATACTCTGGCTGACACTGTAATTTAGTTGACTATGCGACCATTCACATGTTGAAAATCGTGCACCAATTAAGAACAATGTTGCCTAGCCTAACACTACTGAAACTTTAATTTTTGTAGACTCGACTGGAATCGGCTCCGAGTCCGAGTCCAGCTGAACCCATTCCGGGACAATTCCAATTCCGTGACCTCCCATTCCTGGCCAATTCCGAGTCCGACGTAAAACATACTCGAGTCCGGAATCGAGTCCGAGTCCGGACTTGGATGTTACAGCCCTGTAAATCCTATGGTAAATGTATAAGTATTTGGTACTAGGCCAAGATGTAACTGGTCCCATCCGTATTGACGATAAACCGAGTCATATATTTCGGTGAACTATTAACTGCTGTTCTTTATTCACTCTTTAGAAATATAGACCATGAACTTTGATTTAATGATGTTGGATGCTGTTATGGTGGGTCAAATTTGAACCACATCCTCATATGATTGACACAAAACTGGATTTGTGTTAGTAATTACAGGGATCTCCAAATCTGTGGATACGGTCGGAGGGATCCGTCGATATTACATGCATTAGCAATGCATCGTATTGTCAAAAAGACTTCGGTGCCATATCTGGCCTTCCGACGTTGAAGTAAATAGTGTTTGCAGGTTAGTTCTAAAACCTCCACAACCCCTACGACACGACCCACGACCCACAACTCACGACCTTGTAGATCGACATCTTTTTTTTGACAGGAGGTTGTGGGTCGTGGGGGTTTTGGTAATGCTATATATGGTTATTACTGAAACCCCAAGACCCACAACCTCCCGTCAAAAAAGGATGTCTACAAGGTCGTGGGTTGTGGGTTGTGGGGGTCGTGGGGTTTAGATCTAACCGCCGTGTTTGCATTAGAATTTACCCCATGTTGGTTACTAACGAGGTGAGTGAAAATCGATTTGTTACATATTTCGAAGAACTGTGAATTTAAAATCAACAACTCTATAAGATAACCAGTGTGTCGAATGAAACTGCTTTCAGAAAATCTTCTTATAATGTACCAGTAGGTTTGATTAGTGGGCCGAAACCAAAAGTAAGTAAAGAACCTTCGCAATATCCGAGGACAGGAAGGTGACTTAGGATTCCACAGCCCTGGAAAAAATCCTAGCTGCTACTCCACCAAAAGGGCTTTGATGACGTCAGGGCGATTTTGTCGAAAGGGGAATGTGTTGATGCTTTTCCAGGAGTTGAAATACAAGTTGTGTCTTAGATATTTGTGTTAGGGCCATTTTATTTGACTTCATGGCTTGTTTAGAATTTAGTATACATCCGATCTGGCATTGAAAGGTCAAGAGTTCGAACCTTGAGAAAATCAATTTGTTTTGTATTTCATCCATATTGCCATTTTCATTTGCTGTTATTCTAGTTACCATTATCTACTCACTATCACTTGGTACCACAGTGTTGTTTTTCATCTCTATTGGATTGCGTCAACATTAAAAACGATGTGGGACAGCGTTAAGACTCAATATTCCTCTTTCTTTTAAAAGCATAGCAATATAATATTTCCATCTTAAATTTTGAGCCTGTGAATACAAGCACATTTTCAAAGATGAAGCCCCTAAAGTAGCAATTTCTTCATTTTTCATTAAAATGATCAGTTGAGTATGTTTGAGCAGTAATATCTTTGTCTGTGTCACTCAAGATATTCACATTTTCGTGGGATGGGTATTCAAAATTGGCTCCACCCGCGAACCTTTACCAAACTTGCAGTTTTAATGCACAAAGGACAACATTTGACACGTCATTACTTTAAAAAAAAGCCGGTAAAATTACAGTAAAAAACAAAGAAATACATGTGAATCCCTGCTGCTGCTGCAGCAGCAGCAGGGATTCACATGT
>WURT03070766.1:0-13451 GCA_009936505.3 Holothuria glaberrima
ATTACTAGGTTTTGAAAGGAGGGGATCATCATTAAGAAGGAAAGTCAACAGTGGTTAAACAATAAGAACAAAGAGACTTGTCAATCAATTTTTGGTACCTGAAAAGGATTAAATCACTCTCAAGTACATATTGTCTGACAGATGTGGTCGATGTTTCTCCATCCCTCACAGCTCCCTGTTCAAACCATACTATAAATTAAAACCTTGTTCTTGGTAAAAAAGTCGCACAACTTTTAAAATCAGAAAATAGTTAAGGGCGCCGAAATCTGGAAGGGTCACGCAGATTTGATTGGGAAAATTTGTTTTTCCCGCCCGGTATAACTTAACCTTAGGTAGACATTTGTATCTCTTGTGGGCCCTGTTTCTCAGAACGTAAACATTCTGATTTTGTATGTTTAATATAAGTATAGGCCCTCAGGCTATGTCACACATTTTTGGTTCTCAAGTGCCTCCTGCTGAGAGCCACTTTTACTGGCGTTTTAACTTTAAATTAATTGCAATATCCAGGACATCATTAATCAGCTTTGTTTTCGAATAAAAATGTTAGGCTCCTCGCATCATCAGTGGCAGTTGACTGCAAGTCGCGGGCCGCGCAATTTTTCCCACCGGGTTATGGGCAAATCATGGCAATGGACCAATCAACTTCTTGATTTTGGCCACGCCCCTCACTCCCGAATTGCAAGTTTTTCTACATTTTTTGGTAATTCTGCCTCCGGATTATGAAAGAACATGCCAAATATCCCTGAAACACGTAACCCCAACTTAGAATTTAACCCTTAGCACTATTTTGAAACAATTTTCAAAATTTTTGAAAATTCGATGTGCCCATAACCCGGTGAGAAAAAAATTAAGCTCGCGAGCCTCAGATCGCCGGCGGATCGTCATTTGAAAACATATGTCATACATTCCTGCTGTTTCAACATGTACACATGTTTGGTCCCTCCTAATTTCAGGTAATAAGCACAATACGCACCCCAGTACACTTACTCCTCCCTCCCGGCCACTACGCTTCTACATATCCAATGACTTTTGCTTGTAGGCCTAAGACCTTAGTCCCAGTCCAGCTCTCGAAAGAAATAAGTCTACTAGTTGGACACGGTGCAGCGTTAATTAGAACCTACTATACGTACGCCCTGAAATTGTGTGTGTTGTTAAAGGAATAGTGCAACAACCCCGATTTTAATAAGTATATCCTGGTTTTCTTATTTATGAATGGCTCTTTTTTATAAGGTGACAACATTATGATTTTTTGTGATTGAAGTATAAAATTCATGCAGAACAAGACAATGTTTTACAGTTAATATTCAGTACTGTATGTACGTGTGGGAACATTATGAAATATATTTGCAAGGAAAATGAGAAAATTTGTAAGACTTACCGATGTCTAAAAAATATTGGGATGGCTGCATATTACCTTTAAACGAAGCAAACTCGCCTTGCAAACTACAAGCTTACAAAAAGTCATCTTTGGCTTTAGAGAGAGGAAATGTACAGTAAAACTGGTGTACCTTGACCAAGTGTACCCTACAGGGCAGGTCATACTACGCTGATTTTCAATCCGAAATCCATCCGAATTTCTCTGGATTGGACCAATAGTTTTTACTTAGACTTTGCTCTAAGGATGCATCACGCTATGTCGATAACTGATCCTAGTTTGTCTCACGATAAACTGTTCTGCTACCATTATATAACTTATATCGCTCAACAGGGCGATATTTGTTCGAAAATCAATCCTATCTTTGTACTCGTTTCCGATAAACGCTGTCTGTCGATGTGACGTCACGAAATAATTAGGTTACTTTTCAGTTTCGTAGTCCTCCCATACAAATCATACATTTACACAGGTTGATAAATTTTTGACTTTTTCTGACCAGAGGGATGGAGAAGATTTTAACTAAATCTCACAAAAATTCCTATCCGAAATCGCTCTAGTGTGACCAGCGCTCAACCTCTATAGTACCTCTGAATGTTGTCGCAGACGATAAAAAACTGCTTTAGGAGAATTCATCGGCAGCTGACCAGCTATTTAGTTGCAGCTATTCAAGCATAAGCATATGGGTATTTTGGGAGGCGGGGCGCTAAGCTCAACACTTGCATACGACTTCCAATGCAAAAAGCCTCAAAAGTACATGGGAGATGAAGAGTTCCAAGATGAAATGTCATAAATACCATAGGTCTATATTTCGCTAGGGAATAGCACTTACTCTGACTCCCGTATCGCTAGGAGTGGGGCTGGGGACTGATTTTTTTCATCTAGACTTGCAGCTCTTATATCTGTCCAAATTAAATTACCTTTTAAAATAACTCTCGAATACAGTCACATATCTGTATGCTTCATGGAGTTAAATCATAAAGGTATACACATTGAAATTTTACAGTTTCTCCGTCAGATATAATATTTGAGCCAACGAAGGACTTCGGAAGCCTCCAATCCGAAAGAGATACACGTGTGCATGCATTTGTGAGTGAGATGTAATTTTAGTTAAACTATTTCTCCTTAAAATATACCTATTTTGGTAGGTTTGAAAAAATGCCCATTTTCAGTAAATTAAAAAAGTTATTTTCTTCATAGAAACAACGTTATTCTTTGGCAGGTTTCGTGGAGATCGGTGGAGTTCAGGCCTTGCAACTCAGATATTCGACAGCTGTGGCAGGGGGATATCTCAACGAAACCTGTGGCGTTCCTCGTGATGATGCTTTTCACATAATGCGTCACCCGATCGATTCCGATCAACCCTGGCCCGGTACTATCCTTGGTATAACTATTATTGGCACGTGGTATTGGTGTACGGATCAGGTAACTATGGCTACGACATTCATTTATGTGAGCTTTCTGTAGCAACGGTCGTCAAGTTAAAGACATTTATAAAGAATAAGCTTGCATTTATGGAACGGGAACGGTATTAAAAGGAAAATTGGAGTCATTCAATTCGAATTAACATATCCAGGTATGAAATATTATGACTGGTGAATTGACTAATGAATTATTTAACATAGTTCAAGAAAAGGCCTTTGTTTAGTTGTACTATGCATCGTTACGGTTGTGAAACACCAAAACTTACCAGTGGGGGAATTAAGAGGTTTGTTTGGACAATGTTTCAAAGTAAGATTGTGACAACAGCGGATTTCCTTGTAGAGGTTTATTGAGGCACTGCTCACTGTTGTGTAGTCTTCACATAGTGAAGGAGTGATTAGATGTTTCATTAACTTATCTTCTACAGTAGAAAAAGGAAACAACATTATTTTATGACCGCTTAGTCGTGGGTGGCACCAAGAAAGGGCGGGGGTCATGGCTGTTGTCGGGAAAGGCAACTCCCCTCCATTTTGGAAAATTTTCAGTTTCGTCCGAAAGCCTTGACGGGTACGATAAAGGATGAAATCCCAACGGCGACCAGTAGTCCCGACAAGTTACGTGATTTTGATCTCAAGGAAGGCAGATTCTTTATAAGAAAACCAGAATAATTAAATTATCTTCAATAAAATCACCAAATCTTCAAACTTTCGTTAACAAAGCCCAAATAGTTTAAATTATCTTTCTCTAAGATCCAAAATTTCGGTACGCTAAGCCCGCAGAATAAATTGCTTTCACAATGCTGCCAGCAACCGGACACCATTGACAGGGCTTTGGAATACTTCCCCCCCCCCCTTCTCATAGATAGGTCCCCATGAGGCAAATCTAGGCTAGTGTCATCCTTGAATTTGTTGAGAACTTAGAAAATCACAATTGCTATGGCAGTATTTGCCAAAGCATAGGCGTAGGAAAAGGAGGGCAGAGGGGGCAACCGCCCCCACTCTTGATGGTGGGGGCGAAAGCCTTGTTCCCCCCCCCCACTTTGGATGACACGCTGCCAAAATATGGCATTGAGTAGGATGAAATTACTTCAAAGTTTGTCAAACATTGCACCATTTTGCACCTAGGGCACTTGAAATAGTCAAAAAATTTCCAAAGGGACGAAATTACTTCAAAGTTTGTCAAAACTTGCATCATTTTGCATCATAGTCAAAAATTTTCCAAAGGGGAGGTGGAACTCCCTCCCCTAGGACATTGGTCACTTACATTCACTCCCCCCCCCCCCACACTTTCAAACAGCTTCCTACGCTTATGCAAAGAAAAGGCTCCAAACAGTGATAAAAATTCAGAATTATCGAAATTCGTTCAGATCATACCTCGCACTGGTCGAAAGTCACCAGGGATCAAACGTCCCCGAGAAGTAGATTTAATGGTTGAAATCCAGAGAGGAGCCAAGGTTTACGTCCCTCCCCTACATACGACGGGATAGAGAGGTTTCCACAAGTGTTGGGATCCTGGCAGACTCCTGATGAAAATTCACCTATTTTGTGTAGGTGTTTGAACCTACCGTTATGGGGACAAAGACTTCACACTCACACCCCCAATAGGGCCACTACACTCAACATTCTTTAATGTACATGCAAATGTATCAATCAGCAGACCCTCATGTTTGTTTGATATTTTAGGTAATTGTACAGCGAGCTTTATCGGCAAAGAACGTTAACCACGCGAAAGCAGCAACAGTGCTGGGAGGTTGGCTTAAGCTTACCCCTTTCTTCCTGATTGTGTTACCAGGGATGGTTAGCAGAGCAATATTTCCAGGTAAGATAATCATAGCATTTACTTGCAGAAGGGGTGACATTTCTGTGGTATCATTTAAAGTAATTTACATTTATCTTAGGTCAGAACCACACCTGGGGCGAATTCAGCGATATGGGGCCTTTAAACATGGCCCTACGCAGATATTTTTTTGTGGGGCAACATCATGTAAACTTAAAATAGGCTGAAAAATAGAAATGCAGTGGCGCAGCCAGCGGGGGCAGGGGCAGAGTGCCCCCACAGAAATTTTGGGGACGCGATGGGCGATGTGTTGAAAAAAAAAATAAGGAGAGCAAAAAAAAAAAAAGAAAAATTGGCAAGAGAAGGGAAGGATTCAGGGCTGGCGCCAGAGGGGGAGGGGAAGGGTGGTTATAGTCCCCGTCGGGGAAGGCTGCCCCCGTCGGGGAATTTTTACAGTTTTGTCGGGGGTCTTAGTCGTTACGATAAAGTATGCAGTCCCCGACGACGACTAGCATCCCCGACGGTTAACCTGTCTTTTGCTCTCAAGAGGACAATTTCTCTAATAAGAACCCAAAATTTTCGGCGTACTACGCGCGCTATAGATTCACTCCAATTTCTTCAATACTTTCATTCCACACAGCTAGAGAGCATAAGTCATGTCAACCTTACCAAGGAACAGGTAGACAGAGTACACAGGTTATGTAGAGGTCGTAAATTTCATCCCATGTAACAAGGCGCTCTTGTGTGTGTCATGCAGTAGGTCAGTTGCAAGGTAAGCGACTCACGGAGCAAAGCTTGGCTATTTCATCGGGTATTCCAAGTGGTTTCGACACAATGCATGTAATCCCCGGTACGGTCTACAACCCCACAGTTTCTATTTTTTTTCTTTTTGTTCTTAATGATTACATAGGCTGTGTTTTGTTTTTGTAAGCCCACCAAAAATTTTCGCACGCTTCGCGCGCTTTGCTATTTTACGATTTAGACTCAAAAGAACACTATCAGTGCGCAACTCGGCTTTTGAAGTATTAAGTGATATTATGCAAAATATGCCCTGCAATGACATAGGATAGTTAGGCTCCTTCATATCCGCTTCTCTCACCTACTCGACAGAGGGACCATCGGAACCAAGTTGGTCCCTGACGGAAAAATTCTGTCGCCTCCCATGGTCGGTTTACTTATTTTGGCTTTCAAAAAATTTTCTGCAACAAAACCCAAAATTTTCGGTACGCTTTTCCCACTCTTCTTCAGTTCCGTTACTTATAGCTAATAAAGTACAAACCCTTCCCATCTTTTCAAGTTAAGTAGAATATATTGATTTATGTAAATGTCGAGAATTTCATCTCATTTCGCTAAACTTAGTTAATGTTCTCTTGTGTCTGTCGTGCGGTACGGCTAGTGACTCGAGGAGGGAAGTACAATGTAAGCTGTGAACGATAGGGCCCAAATGCCCGGACAATTGACTTAAAAAAGCTTTAAATAAGTACAGATTCTTTTTAGTGTAGGCTTATCCAAAACAATTTCTCACGCTTCACGCGCTTTTCCACATTTTAGGTTCCGGCAAAAACATTAAATTAGCGCGGAACTTTTTTCCTCTAGCATATACAAATTTTATGCAATATATGCCTCGCAATGGCATGTATAGTACACAGGTTTTCATCAAAACCCCCTCACCAACCCCTCGACGGCATCCTGGCTGTCGGGGCTTCGGGTGGCTGGGTCTGGCCCCCTTCGGGCTAATCCTGGCGCCACCCCTGGAGGGACGAGAAAGTTTTCCTTCATACTATATGAGTTGCATGTATAATTATGTGTTATGAAGCAATAGACTTGAGAATGGAAGCTGGATTTTTCTGATGGTGGCAACTACTTTTGAGGGGCGGACATTTTCCCTCGGAGGGCGGGTCGCCTCTCTAAAACTCCCTCTGGAGAACATTGGGATCTAGTATGAAAAAGAACAAAAATAGAGCACCATTTTCCATCTAAGCTCTTCGAGACAGCAAAAAAAAATTCAAAAGGGTTGTCCCCTCCCCTTGTATCCCTTCCCCCAGGACGGCGGTCAACAATGGGGACGATGAGTCGACTTTGCTCCCACACCAAAAACCTTGCTACGCCCCTGCCAAATGGCGGCGAAGCGTGTAGCACCCCCCACCCCACACTTGTGTGGGGTATTCGTGGGGTATGCACAAAATTGTGAACAGTAGAATGATGCTTTAAAGCTTCTTCAAATGACATTGTATGGACACAAATAACAGTCCACAAAAATCACAAATTAAGAGTTTTATTAGTCTTACTTGCTCTAACAGCTGGACGGGATTAATGATGGAGAGGGCTTGTGGGCAGAGGGGACGATGGATGATTGTGAAGCTTTCTTAGGTCTTTGGAACAATAATTTTTTTCCTAGGTTCTGATGATGACCATAAAATCATATGGAGGATCTGAAATATTTATTGACTAGAGTACTGACCTGGAGTATTAGAGTATTTATTTACTATTGATCATTAGAATATTGAGTAGCCCTTTATGAATGAAAGTACACGCAATGAAGAAACGACTGGTTGGTAGAGACACGGCAAATTTGGATCTAACTTGCATCTCCATGGATGTTAGTTCGCCATATTGACTTAGTCTCTTGTCAAAAATACCATGAAATTTCAACATTTTATTTGCCTAGCAATAAATGCTAAAAGTAAAGTCTTAGTCGGAGCAGAATGCCTGAAAGTTCAAAACGACTTCGCATAGCTGCTATTTTGCTGAATTGGGTATTACAAGCTCGAGTTGGAAACGTAGTCGTTACAACAAGCAATAGCCTTTCCATTAATTGTACAGGCACTTACATCTCTGTCCAACCATTGTAGCCTACATTCTGGCCATGGTACGCAGTGCCGTAGCTAGCGTCATATGTTTAGGTGGTGTGAAGGTCCCAATTTCCGACTGGCTGGATGTTTTTTTCCAACTGAGTGGCAGCGTGTAAAGTGCACTTTTTTACGCACCCTGTTTTTAATACATCAGTGGGGATCCTTCCTTTGTCACTGCGTAATGGACCCGTCCTGGGGAGGGCTCTATGGGGAGATGGAGAAATTTTTGTTAATTTAAGGTTGCTTAGATGCAAAATGGTGCTATCTTTGGGGCATTTTTGAGCTGCTTATATGTGGCTGGGAAATGTCCATAATTTAGTGAATTCTAATTTTTGGTTAGGTGAAAGAAGAGAGTAAGTTGTCTAAAGAAAAATACGTTGTCAACAAACCTCCTGAAGACCCCCTTTTTTGGCTTCTTAACTGTCTTACTGTCTTCTATTCGGATAATTTTTTCGCAAAATTACGTGCGTGGAGTCAAAAGAAACATTCTTGGCCTATTATGAAAATTTTCCTTTTCTTCATTGTGGATTATAAAAGGGCAATACGCCTGACAGATACCTGGAAGCTCTGGATCAATCATATAAATGGGGCAAAGAAATAATGCTTCTTACCTGTCATTCAAATGATAAAATAGAGTATGACGCCAAGCACTTTAGATCTATCGCATTTTTACTAATTTTGAACGAAAATCCAGACAAATAGCTTCCAGCAATGGGGAATGGGCGGGAGGTAGGGAATAGGTGCAGGAAGGCGATATTAGACCTCTCCGATAGGTAAAGCAAAAGGAATGAAGGACTAAAAAGCGCATTTAAGAATGCTTTTTCGTCGTAAGTGTATTAACAATCATCTTCTATACAGATAATGGCTGCACGCAAAGCGGATCGGTAATTTTTTTTTTAATTTATAACGGCAAATACGTACTTTCAACCTTCCACATTATGCTACAAATTAGATTAAAAGATCCCATTTTGATGTGAGGCCTCTGCAGATGTTCGGAGATGTGTCTCTGTTTTTCAGAGAGTGTTGTGATCAGAATAAATAAGTACCGTAATAATGGTAATGAGATGAAGCTCAAACCGTGACGCATGCACGCCAAGCGCGCCGAATTTTTTTCTTTAAATAAGATGTCAAAGGACAGTTTTAATTCGATTTTACGTGAAGAAAATAACGTTTGGTATTATTCTCACTTGTTTACAGTTTTGATTATTCTCTCTGGGAGTGCTTTTGTTTTTCAAGCCCAAAAAGGTTTTTAAGAGTACTTCCATTCACAACACTGACTTCACTAACTTGTGTTGACTGTATATAATATGTCATTATGTTCATATGTTGTTGTGATAAAACAAATAAATGAAATGAAATCTAGTTGGGAAATACATACAAATTTGACATAGGCTCAGTCGGAAAAATATGCTAGACTAAGAAATCCAGGTGGTATTTAAGATTTTCCGACTGTCGTCGGTCTAAAAGAACTTTGGAGGTGAGACACACCACACCCCGGTCGCGACGGCCCTGTAGTACGTTCAATACGTTCAATCATGGAGCTATTAAGCTCTTTAATAGCTCCATTGCTCAATGGAGAGAGATCTTCATAATCGGGCGGCGCTGTGTACGAAAGCATGATATAAGCTACTCTTGTTAACCATTAAGATAGCACAGTCCTCCGTCCTTGGTTGTATAAATAGGCTACTGCTGCAAAAGTCGGCGTTTTAGCAAAAGATAAGCCCCGGTGCCGCACTCTAGTCGTGATGGATTTACCTGCTGCTGTTTCTCGTTAAATGACTTACTTCAAAACTACATATTTAGAACAGGCGCCACCTTCCATTGCCATTTATTGTGGGTTCGTCATGACCCTTACTTGCTTTACCGTAACTCGTTCGAGACAAGTATTCCAAATACATAAAATACGTCTAAACCTCGTACGAACAAACAGAAACGGACACAGTGTGATTCTGTGCAACATGCGGCTAGAGGTAGGCAAACAACCATTCTTTCAAATCTAGAAAGAATAGGACTGTAAAAGCCAAAGCCAAAAATTTTTTGGGCTTTTTTAGCCAACTTGTAAACAAGCTTTGCTGCTGTTTATTTTATTCTCCTCCCACAAAAACGGAAAACGAAACGAATAAATTTTGAAAGTTTAGGAAGAATGTGTCGTAATTTTCAAGGAGTAGCTCTGTGTCCCAATAAAATGTGAACATTGTTGACATATGAACTTTTATTTTGCATTGGACTTATACATGAAGTAACATGGGTGAGATCCGATCATTTAACGTTCTCCTTATATCCATGTAGGCTTTCTATTTCAATGGAATTTATTTTGCCCTCGTAATGGTGAAAATAAAACTCCTGGAATATTGACTTTGAATGTACAGCTTGCGAGTTCTTCAAGGTTTGCATTTCGTTTCCTTTATCAAACTGAACTTAATTCAACCAGCTGCTGTATACACGCACATAACAAAGCGCCAGAACTAGCATTGCTTGCATTCAGTGTTCGTGTATCGACCTATATTCAAACAGGGGCGTATCCAGGAATTTTTAATAGAGGGTGCGCAAGGTTTTGTTAATTGCTGTCCTAACAGAGGGATCACCCTCCCTTTTGGCAAATTTTTGCTTTTGGAAGAGGGCAGGGATGCAAAATGGTGCTATATTTGACACATTTGAAGCATCTTTTTTCGCCTCAACTTTTTTCACGCATGACGGCCAATGGGGCGGACCTGTTGCCTCCTGGATCCGCCACTGGTGAAATAATCCAAAAATTAAAAGAGACTTACCTGTAAAGTGAAGTTTGATGGGGATTTTACCAACCATCATGGTTACATGAGGTGCATTCAACCGATCAGACTTCAGCGTTTTAAAGTAGAATGGTCGGCGACAGTGATCTGACAGACGGGTGGGGAACCCTCAAAATACTATTATGACTGGCAGTGCATGTAATCCCTCACCTTCGCATGATGGTTGGTAAAATCCCAATCAAACTTCACCTTGCATGGGGCGGCCGCCCCAAAATGTCAGAAACCTGACAAAATCGGGCAGATATCGTGTCTCAGTTGAAAATAGGAGAGTTAAATTATATCTGAAGTCGGGCAAAAATCACCGCTCTCCCTGAGAAAGACAGTCCCGTACGGCCATGATATAAACTTGGAGTTTGCCATATGGCTTCACATGCTGCAACATAGTTTAAGTTGCATTATTACATTATTACATAATAGGCTGTAGTAGTGATTTGCCAGAGACAAAATTCAATGACTTCAAAAAAATGCAGAAAATTCTTCTCTTTTTGGAAGTGAAAACCGCATCTCAATAACTTGTAGCATTTGGAAGATACTAATTTTCAAAGAAATTCAATCTTTTCTAAAGATAAAGCGCATTATTGGTTATCTGTGATGTCATCGCGGCACATTAACATGACATAGCAATGGATTTCTTTATGATATTGACGCCGCTGTAGGAAATATTTATCAGCTTTGTTTGTTATGCCCTACATATGGTGTAGATTTGTGCAAAATCTACATGGAAAGATATCCAAACATTCCAATGGTATCAAATTTCAATCACAAAGAGGACACATTCAGTTATAAAGAAAAACGAAAGGAGTCTGGGGTAATGTGTTCACTTTACATAACATTGTGTGACCTTGATGAGAACTGGAGGTATTTTTGACAAAAATAAGCACACTTTAATATGAGATATCTCGAGTTAGGGAAAGATTATTGCTACTGGGTTTGAAGGGCATGAACTTTAGTTTTTCTTTCTCTTTCACATAATAACCTTTTGAAAAGCCACTGGAAAATGCCTTTAACATGACTAATAAATCTGTTTTGTTTCTAATCCACGCAAAGACCTTGTAACTTCGATGTATCGCGTGAGAACACAAAAAACATTCAATTTTTCGTCCTTCGGAAAATTTTCCAAAATAACTGTGTATTAGCTTCTTGCCAAGTTTTGATTGTTTGATATGACCTATATTCTTTTAGTGAACCCCGGCCTCTTTGGCGTAACTTTGTAGCAGTCAAAATAGCAACTAGTTGTAACTATGCTGCTTTTGTTTGATCTGTTTAACATAGAAACACATGCATCAAATAACGAACACAATCTTAGAAAAGTTACATCAGTCATTTAAAACACCAGTGGCTTTAAAATCAGTGACGGGGAGGGGTTTTGTCCAAGGCAGGGGTGGTGCCAGGGCGACTGGCTTACCTTACCAGGGGGGATAGAAAATTTTTACAACATTAGTCCAGTATTTGGCACGTATATGGCACCACACAGCAGTAGCGTAACTGGGGTGATAGAAGTGAGGGTGCAGCTAGGGATGAAAATAAGGTAAATGTTCCGTCAGCATATAGTCAATGTACCGACACTTTGTCAAAGGACCAGCGTATATACCAAAGCCGTAATATTCAACGTAAGACGTACTAACATTGTTGTTGGCGTACAACAATGCAACAATGCACTCCTGAGTGTTTGCCAGGGAAGAAACATGGCGAAGTTGCAAAATGTCCCTGGCATATAGTGCGTTGTGAATACTTCATCAAAAGAATGGCGCTATATTCAGGGGCGTCGAATTGATTTTGTAAGTAAGGGTGGCATCTGGCCTAAACTTCTCCCCTGTTCTGGTGAGGTAGTCTATTAGGAGGGGGCCTAGATGCAAAATGGTGCCAAATGTTTCAATATTTGGGAGTACTATGAAAATTGGGGGTATACTTCATTGCCCAAAGGAAAAACTGCATGCAGGCTCAGCTAGTGGTGGCGCGCATAGGCGCCGGCACGGGGAGGGGGTATGGGGGAATGATCCGAAAAGGCGTTTAAGCTATAGATTTCTGTAGGGAGTAAGGTGAGGTGTGTTTTCGACCGAATGATGAATTTTTTTGTAATCATTTTCTATCACAAATTTTTCTCAAACTATCAGAATTTTCGCAAATCCTTCGCAAACTATTCAAATTTTCGCGCGCGTGTAGTTCTTATTATCAATATCTTCCGATAGCAATTCCTAGAGAAGCACAGCAGCAAATGTCCAAAGCTGCTTACGAATTATTAGGTAAAAGAGTGTCTTTTTGAATGGCATGTTTGTTTGTTCGGCAATTGAAATTGTCTCGATGTAGATTCTGAATGCAGGTTTTGTCATGGAGATCTTAATTAATGAAAAATTTGAGCGCGCTTCGCGCGCATGCGTCACGGTTTGCATTCCATCTCATGACCATTATGAAGGAAATAGTACATGGTACCGGTACTATTCTAATCACCACAATTTAAAAAACAGATACATCTCCAAACATCTGTAGTTACGTTGCATCAATATGGTATCTTTCAATCTAATTTGTAGTAGGATGTGAAAGGTTGGAACTTGAAAGTGCGTATTTGCCGTAATACATTTTTCAGAAATTTTTACCCAGTGCTTCGCGCGCAGCCATTATCGGTATGCATGGTGATTGCTAAACTTACGACGAAAAAAAACCATTCTGAGACGTGCTTGTTTGTCCTTTCACCCCCTTTGGCTATACCTATCAGGGAGGTCTAATATCACCATCCTGCACCTCTCCCTCCAGCCCATTCCCCTATTGCTGGAAGCTGTTCGCTTGGATTTTCGTTCAAAATTAGTGAAAATACGATAGTTGTAAAGTGTTCAGCATCGTACTCTATATGATTATTTTGATGTCAAGTAATATGTATCCAGTGGCGTATTTAGGGCTCCCTCACCGATGCCGGGTTTTTTAGTACCTAAAATATGTAAATATTTTTAACCGGTAGCATATGTGGCACTAGATTGCATGTAAGGACACCTAATTTTTCAAAAAATTTCAAAAGGGAAGGCGACACCCTCCCTTATACCCCTCCCCAGGCCGGTGATAACACAACACACTGCATGGCCAGGCCCGTAGCCAGCATTTCACCTGGGGGGGGGGTCGTCATGCGCGGCAGGACTATCTAAGCGGAGCGCCACCATCGGTTGGCGCAGATCGAACAAGAAAATTTTTGGCTTTACAAACCCCTCAGATGGCCGGAAACGGCACTTCCCGAGTGTTTTAAGCTGCATG
>WURT03070777.1:0-32126 GCA_009936505.3 Holothuria glaberrima
ACAATTTACTTTCCTTGAGAAATCCCAAAATAAGGGACGGATCTGCCTGCTCAAATAAAGTTTTCAGGTCTGGCGCAAGAGGGCTTATGGGGTCACTTTCTCCATCGGGCAAGCCTCCCCTTCCCCATGCGAGGAAAATTTTCTTATTTCACCTGGGATCTTAGGTGGGTATGATAAAGTTTATAATCACCTTCGGCGACCAATGGCAGTCGCCCTGACAACACTCTTGTTTTTGCCCTTAAAAAGGGAATATTGTACAATAAATACCTAACGATTTCAAATTTTCTCTAGAACCCCACTCCCCCCCCCCCCGGCCTCACACTTCCCATTCTAAAGTTTTACACTTTCTACAATTCGTTCCTCAAATTTTTACAATTTCCCATCTAGTTAGAGCCTAAAGTTTTCGACGCGCTCAGCGCGCAAAAATACGTTTTTGCCTAACCGTCCCTCCGGTAACCAGGCTTTGCCGTTGTCGGTGCTTCGTTTTACCGGCCCTCCGTTGGGCAAATGCTGGGGCCACCTCTTAGTGTTTGAAGCAAGAATCCAGTGTTGGAATTGAACCTGGTTTCGTTGTTCTAGTTTATCTCTACAGTATACCACAAGAAGTCTTATCCATAAGGAATTCAATATTATACATAAATGATAGGAATCATACTCCACATAACTGATACATCTTTACCTGTTGTGTAACATCTTAAATAAAGTGATTTATAGAGGAACAAAATATGAAGGGGCTTTTACAGTTTGGTCCTTTTGAAATAAGAAAAACAAACACAACAGGCAAACACATGTGATTAGGTGTGCTTCAAGAATTTTTTATTACCCTGTGTCACTATACTTTCCATAATGGTTGTTGTGAAGAACTGAATGAGCAAGGCAGGGGCCGCGGAGCCAACTTTGAAGTACGGGGGCTAATCATCGAAGCTGTCCAATATGCTCAATACAATAAAAGCAATTTGAGGCGGCCCAAAATGCCCACAGCAGAAAAAGTGCGGGGGCTAAGGCCCCCACCCCCCGTCTCCGCGGTCCCTGCAAGGTGCCGTTGTGGGGGACTCTTCTCGGTAACCAAGTATATATACTGGGAGAGGCCCTTCGTATGCCTGTATTTCGAACATTGCCATAACAGTCCCGTCGGAAACTTGCCTGGTCCCGTACTGCAGCTCCCGTAGCACTGTTCACCACCCCCAACAAGTAAGAAAAAAGCAGTATAAAAAGAATTAGAAAGTAGGCCTATACTTGAGATAAATCAATCGCGTTAAAGACGAGAGAAAAAGAAGAAAGGAAAAACTACGTCATATATAATTCTTCCAACGTAAAATGAAGAAATTATTACAATATTTTAATTTTTGAACGCACTTTTCTTGTTCCCGTCGGCCTGGGAGAGGGGGCTCTTAAGCTCTCTGTCGGTAACTTGACGCACACCCCCAAAATACAGCCTTGCCACCTTCAGTTTCGTACAAATGGGTCTGGAAAAATACATGAGTGATGTTAGCTAAATTATCAGCATGGGTTCTCAAACTTTTCTGGCATTATACGTAGGCCACGTTTACGTGCGTTTTGATGGTGTTTTATTTTTAGTAGCCAGGGCTTTGTTCAACAGCTTTTGTTGTTCATAAATTTTGGACTCCCCTTTTTTCCGCCGGCCATGTTTGCAGCACGTCGCGGGTTGCCACTTGAGAAGCTAGAGTCTAAGGCATGCCAAAAAATAAAACGTAGGACAGTCAATTATCGTAATTTTGTATACCTTTAAATCTCTCTCGAAACAACTTCAAAACAGGTAACCGTTTGAAAAGGAAGTCTATAGAATTGCAAACAACATTTCGAGTTTGTTCGTTGTACACAAACATATTAGTTTTCTAACTAGCCGAAGAATGGGCCCCATATACCGAGGTGTCCGGCTGTGTGTGTAGAATCGAAAGAGTTTATTGAAAAGGCGCTAGACCTGTGAAAAGATTTTCCCAACTTTTGCGGTTTCTGTTTAGGGTTTGATGTTAAATCTAGAGCGACATAAGTGTATCACTGTGCAAAGGTTCAAGTTTTTAAATAAATGGAATACTTGGCAGGTACTTAGAAACTTTGATAAGGAGACAATCCTGTTACCCGCCACTTTAGTTTACCGATGATCTCAAAATCAAGGGTAATTAGTGAGACAAAAACGATGCAGCTTTAAGTGCCTTTTGTGGGATCTGTCTTATGGTACCGGAGAATTATTTGACGCCTTTTTTTCCATGCTATAGGCCTAATCTCTGAATCCTTTTATAAGAGCTAAACCTCGTGTCTTCATGTAGGTCGCCTTTAGAAACTGATCAAGGTGTTGCTGTGTTTTCTTATTGCTCCAACTCAGGTGTGTTGCCTAAAGGTTCGGGTTAAGGGGGATAAGTCGGTGAACTTGGTAAGATTGTGGGAAGATGGAGATAATGGAAGTAAATAGGAATCAATTGCAGGTAAATTCTGCTTACTTGGTCATTTCTATGTCTGGCACCCCGGCAAAGGAATGAGAAGAGTTTAGAAAGATTCAAGATATGGCCCCTCGCAAACACTGTAAAAGTTTTCAGCCGAGTAGAAACCTGTTTTGGACCTACATATCACCTCCTACAAAGAGATTTAAAAGCGTTCAAAGTATGTTGGCACGTTTGTCACATTTTATGATCACCGATTTTTAAAATAATTGGCTAAGTCATGTGTCTCTTTAAGTCAGTCTTGTTCCCCAAAAGTCTTACAAGAACAAAAGTTGTCGTAAAGTCTTCTACGCTGAATTCTGAGCCTCTTGTGATTATCTATGCTCGAGAATATTTTAATTTTCCCTTCTATGATATTTGCATCCAGTCCAGGAGTGGGCATGTGCAGACCATGCGGACAAACACCTAAGATTTGGAGGAGGTAAAATGACGGAGTAACGGCAGCTTTAGGTGCTCTTATGTCTGAGCCCCTCCTCACTGACTGATCACCACAGAGTTCCGTTTTCAAGCCCACTTGCTAAAAGAGGATAGTTTGGACGAATACAAATACTTTACTAAAGAATAAAACTAGTTGTAAATGACATCACAGCTGTTGTACGAACACAACACACAGCATATACCCCCACAACCCCCTTCTGCCATAAAAAAAAATAGTGTTATATTTTATGTAAAGGAAGATATGTTTAACATGACAGTCACTGCAAACAATTTTCTTGCAATAATGGTAGGGTTACGCGTCAACGTACAATTAGGGGTAGGCATTTTCGCCCGAAATTTAAGTGCAAACGTTTCGTAAGTTTCCCCAAATAGCTTAAATGTGCCCGAAATTGCAAATAATCTTCTCGAAACGGGGGCAAAAGCCCCATCCCACCATTCTTTCTTGTGGTTATTTATTTTGCCATTTCAAATTCGGAATGATAAGTATAGCCTATCATACATAGATAAAGCCTGCATGCACTCACCTTTTGAGGCTGATTTTGTTAAAGGGAGAAGGGGTCCCCCAACTTTATTTTCAAAAATTTGCTAAATCTTACAGACCTCTTCTCATTTCTCTCACAAGTATTTTCATAATGTTCCTGTGTCAATTCATTCAATATTAAGGGTAAACCAAAGAGTTATTTTGCATAAATTTAGGGAACAAGTAACAAAAATATTGTCACATGATAGGAGCAATTCCTGGACCAGTGTACCAGGGTACACTGCTTCAAATTGGGGGACTGCATTTTCCCTTTAAGGCAAAACCTTTTTGCTTTTAATTTTAGAATAATTCATCAAATAATGTAGCTTATTGTTTATAGCGAAAAATTTTAAATTTCTCGACAAGTTTCAGTCATTCTTTTATCGAGATGATTTGTGCCAGCAGATTGTCTATTTAAGTCTGTCATGATTCTCAACCGGCGACCTCCGACAAACATTTTTCCTTGGGCCGCCTCAATGTGGCTCAGAGCCTGTTATCACATTATTAACAATTGTTTTGATAAAAAGGAAAACATACAGCAGAGTTAGGGAAAGCAGTAGTATCCATGTTGACAGTTAGTTTACATCATTTTGGAGTCACTACACTTGACAAATTCATGTTCTATTTCTCTCTTTCTCTCTTGTGAACTGGTACAAAAGTTGATGTCTGAAATTTTTATTTTGAATATTTGGAATGCCGGTTTCAAGCTCAGAACTGCCTCTTTATTGTTTTTGATCCTAAATGACTGGATTCCTCAGAAATTGTCACTTACCGTATTACCGTCTTTCCTTTATAGCTTTTTTTTGCCCTTTTTTGGTTTTGGTCGTTCGTTTTTTTACAAAATAACTCTCTGTTTGATGGCTTATCTTTTCATACCTCGTGGATCTTGTAATTTCATGCTCACCCCAAAAGTCTGACAGTGCACGGCATTTTCAAATCAAAGATGTAGCCTTTTGTTCCGACCTTACACTTTTTTCATCTTATTTTCAATGCCAAAAGGTATTATATAAAATAGCCACTTGGTTCCCACCCTCTCCCAACCCTTTTCTATTGCAAATACCGGCCAGCCTTATTTTCATCTAATGATTTACATGTGTATCATATAAATAGGGTTACCATATTTTGTTTGTGTAAAAGGAGGACATCACCAATTGCCCACCTGATTAGGGTCTACAAGGGGATGAGACTCTCGTCTGCTTGGAAGAAAATATAATTTGGAGGGTGTTTACATGCAAACTGGACCAGATGTAGCAGCATTAGCCTATTCAGGGTTCCCGCGATTTTGATGAAACAAAATTCCATGATCCAGTATTCAGAGGCACCGCTTGGGAGCGGGTGACTGAGGGGCACACGGTTAGTCAAGTGTGCACGTACATGCGAAGCGCGCAGAAATATTTTGATCTCCCCAGCTAGTGGCAAATTCCATTGTTATACACAGAGGCATGGGAGGCAGAGTCTTTTAAAGAAATTTTAATTTAACGGGGAAATTGGCCCAAAAGCACCACCATGACACTAGCTAGCAGAGCAAAAACACTGGTTTATGCACCATAGGATAAAGAAAAAAATCTCCAAAACACCTGGTAGATTGCAGGAAATGTCATTTCCTAGGCCTTAAGTTAAACCTGAATATTTCTTACTATGTGATCTCATGTTTTAGAAATTTTGACCTTTGGTTAAAAAGGCTCTGCTTAAGTGGTAGGAGTTGTGATACTTTTCGCTTCACGGGGAGCGCTCTCCGGCAGGCGTGGGATCCAGTGATCATGTGCCGGGCTCTTTAGAAGTAATATTCCGGTGGAGGACCATCTGGCGAAGACCCAGAAGATCTTTGAAATAAGAATTCAGGCAATCAGTGTGTAAGGCCTCAAAGGGAGGGAGTGAGAGGGGAGTAGGAATAACAAGGGAGGTGCTACTCCTCCTTGGAATAACCAAAGGGTCGTCAGTCGTGGACTTACAAACATGTCTGAGAAAGCCTTTCCTGAGGTGTAAATGTATTAACATTCACCATCTACAGATGAAAGGATGCGCAAGAAGTGAACCTTAAAATGATTTGATTTGAAAAATTTATTATGGCAAATGCATACTTCCAACCTTTTGCATCATGCTACTAAAGTTTAACCTGATTACCACTCATGATATCAGATTGCTGTATGTTCCTTAGCCTCTTGATGTGTTGTCCCTACGAAAATTGGAGATGAACAGCTTTTTTTTTTTAAATTTTGTGCAGAATAATTCCTTGTAGTATTGCTTTACCCTAATTGTCATGAGATATGGAGTGTGGACCTTGACAAATGCGCACGAAGCGCGCAGAAATGTTGCATTAAAATTATTTTCATGACAAAAATTTCATGCAGACTCTTCATCAAGATCACTTTGGATTACTTAACAAAATATGTTTGCAAATAAGAAGGCGAGTGTGCTGCCTGGTAATACCCCTGAAGCTTTCATTCTTCATGAAATATGTCTACCAAAATAGGGAAAGGAGAAAGGAATTCCCCTGCATTCTGCCAATGCAGTGCTCCTCCACAATATCACACCTAAGCAGACGAACAATCGACCGCATTGTTAAACCCTCACAGATGAATAGTGCGCATATTTGAAACGATATTGTAAAGAAGCATAGCAACGAGACTAAAAGCTCCCCACCTGTGGAAATTTAGATTGCGAACGATTTGTAATAAAAAAATTATTAAGATATTGAAAAGACACCTTACCCTAACCCCTGGAGAAATCTACAGCTTAAAAACCCTTTGGGTTCATTTAGAAAACATTCGGAAATCGATTCGGGGGTACGCCCCCACCCCATTACCCTTCGTGCTATATATTTTGCTCAAACTTTCGCAGCAACACGTAGCCTACATAGGGCTATTATCCTGTCGACAATGCTCATTACGTGCCGATATTCATGTTTACAAGTACATTTATACACACCTATTTGATCGCACCCTTAAACCTAGTGTTTTACTTTACTATAATATTTTTTCCATTCGTAAAAGAGTGACTAATATAGTAAAGAAAGGATTACACTATTATCACGTTCAGTGAAAAATTTGATCAGTCATTGATGTTTCCACCAAATGTTTTCTTAAATGGCAACTTTTAACTGTAAATTTGGTCACATCCGACTAGTTTCGTAACAAAAATTAAAAATCCGGACATTTAAGGCAATTTAAAAACTCGTCCGGACGCCTAGGTAAGCCTTCAAAATGAGGACATGTCCGGGTAAATCCGGACGTCTGGTAACCCTACATATAAAAGAATAATGAATAACGGTACTGCTGTGTAAACACTATAGTTAACGACCAAATGATTACTAGTTAAGTTTGGGATACTAAGAGTCTAAATGTGGTAGCGTGCACTGTGGTGTAGACAGGCCCCCATTACCAATAGCCGTAGTAGGTTCCGTTCGTATGACCCACGATGAAAAATGGGGCCTTGGGAATAGGCTACCACACATTTGTGTCAAGGATATTTATTTGTAAAGCCCTCGTAAGCCTTACCCAAAGGGCCTGCGAAAGATTTAGCGCAGCTCGGTCTCAGTAAAGACGTTTTTCATAAGAGACCACGTGAGGCTGGATTACTTCATGGAAGATGTGACTGACGTTGGCTCGGTGGAAGTATAATGAGGGGGTCAAATCCAAAACAGTAGCTAGGTCGATGTGCACTGGTCACAAGGTGAGGCTGGTGGTGAGGCTTCAGCCCATTCCTAAACTGAAATTCGTCACGTACGCTTATGTTCATGGAGGATTTTTATTCAAAGATTAAAAGGAGTTCAGTGTTCCGCCACCCTGGAAATTTCAGTATTAACTTGGGTTCTCGGGTCGCCAAACCTTTATAAGAGCTTGATCACACCTAGTGGTACATAACCGTGAACTTACTACAGTTGATAGAAAAGTTCATTTGCTAGAAAACAGTATGGTTACAAAGTGTATGGACGTTATATTACAGACTCTATAAATTGAAGTATAGGAGAATTAGTGCAACTTTTGATAAGTCACCGAATTTTGCTGAAATACCCCAGGAATTTTAACGTAAATTCTTAACACGTGTTCACAAATATGTGGTGATGTGAAACTGAGGTATGAATTGCTCTCCACCTTGAAAAATACAGTGAAGAACTTCGCATTAAGGTTTGATAAAAGTGAGTTTATTTAAAGTGACAAAGACTTTTTCGAAGAAAAAAAACAGTTCAAACTTGGGGTAACGATGGTATGATACAAAAAAGTGGTTTTACAAGGTATGACATCGACAGGTTAGTGTACTATCTTACTCAAGGTGGGTGACATTGGGTATGGTTGGAAAAGTCCCCCGGGAGAAACAAATTGAGAACATTCTGCTTAAAGTTTTAATTATCGGGTCTACAAAGTTTTTTGAAAAATTTTCCACCCCTCTGATTTCATTCCTGTTATTCGTAATAAACACCGAGACCATGGCAATACAATTACAGTTTCCAGTTAAGGTAAAACATATTCAAAAACATTTTAGAGGGATTTGATAAATATGGTGATAACTATTGGCACTATTTGCAAGGGAATGATGACGTCAGAGTTAAGCACCGTGGCATTTTCCCGGCATCCTCTTGGAGTACCTGCCTCGTCCTACTCCATCAAATTAACCATATCCTGAATACCTTCCGACCTATCGACCCTAAAACAAGCAAATTCATTCACCTCCAACACCTTCCTCTTTCAGACAAATGTCTTTATCCTCCCCAGGGGTTCTATCGAGTCGCAAATCCCATTTTGTCAAAATCTCTTGACTCAATCAAAAACCTCATTCGTCTAATGACAAGGCAAACAGTACAATACTTAACTTGCACAAACATTAATTACTCGCAGTATTTAAACTTCCAGGGCGACGGGGATTGTGTCAGTAGCCGCTCCATTCGGCTCCCGTTTGGCGTGTGTACTCAGGTGGACCTAACCAAATGCAGGATACACATTTAGCAGTCGTAGAAGCCAGGAAGACATTCATCGATTAGAATAGGCTATTGTTCACCTTTGTAACACCCTATTGTCTTTTTAATCCGTCGATTAAACAGACCGTGACTGGTCAACTGTTGGAATCATTTCAACAGGTATTTACCTAGATTTGACTTCAGCAATGATACTCTTTCCTGGTATCAGAAACCGATAACGTACAACACACGATGTTTGCTATGAGTAACGAGTCAGAAAGAGAAGGGTTTTTCGATGAATATTCTTTATTTAATTTATTTTTTAATAATTTTATTTCCATTTCATAATATTTTGGTGAGATCTTCAAACACTGTATTGATAAATTTCACAAAAATATCCATATCTATGAGAAACTGAAGTTCAAAATACTGGTAAAATGGTTTTCAAGTGATTCGCAAAGTTTTGTCAAAACATGTGTAGTACAAATTATACTCATTGTAGATTATACGCCATTTAGCCTTTTTCCTTTGGGATATTTTAGAATAAAGGTTTTCAATGACAAGCTGTGTATTTCATCTGTGACAAAATTTTAAGTCTTCCACAATAAACAGTTACGTAAAAAATACATTGCTGTCATAGCTGAGGGCTGGGTCGGGACTATACAGGCCCCTAAATATTTTTCAGTATGAAGTTTTTCCTCCGAAATTTCTTACAGGTATGCCTGCAAAAGGACAAAGTTTTACCTTAGAAATTGTCAAAATCCAGGATGTAAAAGGTACCGTATCACCCCTTGATAATCACAGGAACCTTCCGACGGACCGGGACTATTTTTCTTTGACGACTCTGGACTATCCTTCACTGAAAATTAGTAGTGAGAGAGGTTTGGCACACTTAATCATTTTTATTTTGTCCTATACATAGTTACTTGTGTCGAATGATTTCCCGCCTAAGGAATACAATTTAACGATCCACCAGGAGTCACGGCAAGTACTGGGTCAACTGCTCCTTTATTTCAGTATTTTAAACTTGAACTTATGTGGACGATTCGCAAATATGGATCTATCATTTTAAGATGATTTTCTGAAGAGTGATGTGACAGTCCGAATTTTGGCCCCAAACATCTTAAGAAAAATATTTAGACCTTTGGATGTTAATAATCTCAATACTGCAGAAGCCAAAAATACTTTGGTGACTCTTCATCGGGATTACAAAATGTTTATTGTAAAATACCGGTAATACTCGTATTTGCCTATCATCAACATGTCAAATATAGAAATCGTATCATTTCAATTGCATGCCAGTCAATTTAAGGAGAGTTATAAAAAATATCGTTCTAGACTTCTTGACTACTGTTTGGTTTGATCATTCTTTATCTGTCTTCAAATTTGTGAAAACTCATTTAACGCTTTGCGAAAGGAATCATCCGTTTTCAAACGTTTCAGGGAGTAAATAACGTATGTTAAGGGAAAATATTGCATTTAAAATGCACCAACATGGCATATAAAGAATATACCTTATATCATTATTCAACCATTCAGATTCACCAATAAACTCTACCAATAACTTTATCTCCTCAAAATATTAGCCTATGCTTTACAAGAGGTAACAGATGATGCCTCATTTGAAGTTTTGAAAGTTTCGCGATGAACGAATTACTTTTGTGAAACAAAGAACCAAATTACCTCCTGTGAGAGCCTCATTTTTTGAAAAGAAAGCTACCGTACTCAGGTACTGCTAAACGCAATATTTCCCTTGAAAGTGGGAATCAAAGCCCCATGCACCCTTTTTAAAATATAATAAATGGCAATGATGTTTTGTCGAAAATTCGTGGTTTTTCCCCTTTTTCAAAGTACATTTTCGGAGGTGAAAGGGGCATACGTTTTGTAATTTGTGGAAATGATAGAAAATGGATAGCCCCTCAGATTCTCATTTTAGAAAAAAAACACACTCAACCATGTCAATTCAGACTGCTGATGTTGTTAGTGGTGGGATGAAATCCTAAAACCAAATTTTTGATTTGAGATGAAATGAGATTCTGAAGAACAGCGAAACCTTATTAAAAACAAATTGACACACGGAAACGTATAACATTGACTGCTAAGATAAGTGGACCTATGGATTGTATCAACGTTGGACGGGGGTAGTGAACAAATATGTTCATACTTTATCGTATTTTTGCTCACTACTAAGGAATGTATTTAAGTTGATAATCGGAGAAATTCTCGAGCTCTTGATAAACTTTTGTTATAAAACTTTTACTAGAAAGTGCTGGTTTATTTTTTTCTAATAAACTCGTGTTAAGTGTGCATATTGAATCGGGATTGTTCCCAACCTGCCACAGAATGGCTTTCCTAGCTATATCATTTTTTTTTAAAACTCATATCTTGGATTCACAAGTAAATTCTAAATTTTTTCACAAAATAGACAAAATAGACATAACTCTGAAAATTATGCTTTCTATCAGTACATCTATTTTCTGAAATAATTACAAAATATAGTATTTTCTATATAATTTACGAAAAAGTATGAAAATGGTTCTTCAATGTACAAAGAAACTTGTTCAGAGAAATACAATGAATCTAGTCTCTGAGGTTTGGCATTCTTGAGTTGTAGAAAAGAACATGTTGTTACATAGAAATGCAATGAAACAATGCAATTCAAATGTAACATTTATATTAAAACTACTTTCTCACTACAAAATGAAACAATACATAATGGTAAAAAATCTTACAAGGAACAAATACCATGAACACTCGGAAAACCCAATTTAACTTTGTTTTCAGTTTTAAAAGAGAAATTGTACACTTTTAAAGCATAGCTTTCCCACGTGATTCTCCTACAAACCATGCATGAATTTTGTGTCAAATTTGAAAATCTGAGTTGGCTGAACATCAACACATAGTTTTTTTCAATTGGATATTTAACGCATAGTCCATCAGTTTATTCCTTACTTAAGAAAATAAATAAGTTAAATCAACGTTAATTAGTCATTTGAGAAATCATTTCGACTGATGATTTGACTAATTTGTTCTTTAAATTTTTATGACATTCACTGCAAAACAATTTTATTACTGTCATGAGGCAGTCTTTTCACTACTGTTTTCAAAATAGTTTGTGATAGGACTACTTAACCCCGTTTGACTAATTTATTTTGGAAATGTTCAGAGGTATAAATTCAAGTTAACGGCAGGGATGTGTTACTTTAAGAACTCGTTTTAATTGTGTGAATTCTTAACTTATAGTTGTGCCGTCTTTAGTAAAATGCAGAAACTCCAGTTCCAATTGCAAAGTAGGTATACACAAAATCTAAGGGTGGAATATGGAATTTGTCCTAAAAATTCATTGTTCCCCTGCTCCCCCCTGCCCCATCCTCCCTTCCCCCACTTATTAACGCAAATGTTAATAAAAGATGTAAACTTAAACTAGATTGTGAAAATATGTGAAAAGCATCAACATCATCATAAAACATACTACCCTGGTGTATTTAAGCTTAAAAAACAGCAAATTATCAGTTTTTCATCAATGGAAAAGGTAGGTATGTAACAATTTATTATCACATGATCTAAAAGATGGACTCAAAACCATTACAAAAAAATAAAAATCCAGCTTCCGAACATCATTTTACTTATCACCTAAGGTATTAAAATTCTAATGTATCAAACAGAAGATTTAATTTAAACCCCTTTCTACAAACTATTTGTACATTTGAAAGACGCCAGGAGGAGTAAGGTATAGATTAACGATTTACTTTACGTTGTTACAACTTGACTCTGTAAACTATTATTCTGACAAATACCAGTTACTTCATCAAGCCTTCAATCACTGGATACATCTTGAAACGAAAAATAAATCATTCGTATACTTTTTAATTAATATTACGGAGTGGATAAAGTGATACGATTACTCCATGCCTGCAGTATACAACAAAATAGAATATACACAGCTGAAAACTGCATTCATGATCGAAAGAACTCCGTAATCACTTGTGCTAGCAGGCTATTTACAATTACTCGTATACAATATTCATAAAATTATGTACATATTAAAATTAACATTTTGGCAACAAAAGTGTCAGGCCCACGAAATGTAAAATGTGAATAACATTCACAGAGGAAAAATAATAATATCCAAATTACAAGAAAACCTATCAGGCAGACCTGATTAAGTTCCACTGTACACCATATATAGAAGAACATTTGGTTACCCTCAAGTACAGGAAAATATACAGACAGTCTTAGACTGTTAGACTGTTAATCACCAGTACCGTTGTTTGATGTTGTTAGCCCACTCAGTGGACAGTGACCAATACCACGTGGCAGGCTCTTCTGACTACAAGATATGTCAATTCAACGCCCTATGTATTTACACGACATCATACTTCCATAAAGCAATCAGCGAAGAGTATACTTATAACATAATTTTGATACCAGCCTAGAAAGATCTTCAAAACGCGAGTTAAACTTTTAAAATAGTTTTCCCCAATCTAACGATGTTGACTAAAAGGCCGGTGAACGTTTCAACATTTATGCATGCTAGTTCCAAGCTACTTCATGGTTGCTGTCTTCTAAACAGCGTCTTCTTAATTCTAAAACACTAGACTAGAATATCAAAGATATTCATTATATCTGTTCATGTTTTAAATAGACTGTCCTGGTTTATTCTGGTTTCATCGCCAACATATCTCAGTCACCTCGCTTCTCCTTACCCTCAAGTTCACTCTTCCAATACAAAAGTATGAAATAAGAATTGTTTGACCACCTCAAAGTTTATGTCTATCTAGGGCACGGTAGATATCTTAGGAACCGATAAACTTGTAACGTGCTAATTTAAATGCCATAAAAATTCCACAATAATTTTCATTTATTTTCAGTAAAATCTCTAAATATTCGATAACGACAAGTTGTTTGAGTTACGCTATTCCAAGGGTCTACATTTCGTCTTGTCCAGCCAGACAGTGTCCCGACCATTAAGATCAAGATATGTCCATCATGGACTGCCAACGGTCACATTTAATGCACTATCCTTCGCATGTATCTACTTTGAGAGGCGAGTGTATGGATACACACCTATTAGTCCGTTTCGTCACACTGATGGTGGTGCAATCGGTACCCAGGCGCTTCGATTACCGGTATTTTGATGGTGCGACATACCTAAAGAGCTATACCCACAGGAATCATACATTGTTCCCGCCTGAGTGTCTGTAGGATAGGTTTCTTGGAACGCAGAACAACTTGAGGTAGACGTCACATTGTGAACAGAATCCGTCACCGATAAATGGCTTGGAGATTCAACCCCCACCGACGGCGGGCTGTGAGAGGTATTTGCCAAAGAGTTCATTGGGGTGGTATTGACGGATGAGGCTGACGACGTGGGATATTGTGGACAAATGAAACCAGATGAGAAGGGACCAGTGGTGGAGACTGACGGGAAAGATGAACTACCCATTTGAGGCCAGACTGGGGTGTACTGAGAACATGATGAAGACATTGATGGTGCTGTTGATGCAAGGGATGGCCAGCTCTCATGGGGTAATAAAGAAAGACCAGTAGGGGAACCGTCGGAAGTATAACCTGTGCATAAGGAAACAAAAATAATAGATACATGTGAGCTGAGAAGATAGCTACCAAGATCCTATCAATAAATTGGTTATGTTAGCACCCCTCCCCTCCCCCGTACTTTCGTCTGCTCCCCTTCCCTGAATAGGCTTCAAGACAATTTAGAACGGCCTTCTATTACTAAGGCCGAATGACAAAGGAAAGATCCGTTCCGGGTTCCAACTATCCTTGCTACACTACTGGTTATATGTAATCTTATCATGACGTCATCGTCATGATTCATCTGTGTTTATAGCAATTTAACATTTAACGTTTTATCAAAGGAGTAAGGGAGAGGGTGGGCTAGAATTTCTTTAATGACGTAGCTGTGAGTAGAGAATTCAAAAGCATGCGCCTTGTGCTTATCAACAATATTAAGTTACTTTGCAGTTTCCATAATAAGTGACATTGAATCTATTCATTTGCTAGTAGCACAACCTCTTAGCACACTGGGACACAAACTGGAATCTTGTCAAAGGTTTGACTAGATTTGGTTCAAAATTGAATATATTCTGTTAAATATGAGGCAATTTGATCCATTTTGAGCCAAATCTTTCAAATGTGTGACAAGACCGTGACATGATCGTAACCCAATTTATCGTAGGTTGTATATACGTTTCGACATTATTGCGCCACAAAATACCTTTCATTTTCTGTTAATTTATCATTTGATTGCTTGCAAGCAACATAGACAACTTCTCGGAAGGTGGAAAGGCAATGAGTTGATGAAGTCATTTTGATTGAGGAGAACAAATCACGTGATGGGAAGATCATTGATTGCCCTTACAGAAATGATCTTATGCACCGCCTGCATCATACAGAATTGTGTTCGGAGGAATGGTTTTGTCAATGTAAAATGGAGCATAGGTGAAAATGGTGCTCTTTGTCAAAGTTTTGAACTGTTTATATGTTTGGAAATCCTGCATATTTAGTTTTTGTTTGTTTGTTGAGGGAGGGGTTGGGGTGACACTCTTCAATGGTTGATAGCTGACGGACCACCCCTTCTCCCTAAGTTAACCTCTGCATATGATTATATCATAAATCTATTTAGATCAAAAGGTTCAGTCTAAGCGGACAGAAATACCGGTTAGCCTGATAAACTTTTCTTCAAACGTTGCAGTCACATAGGCAGGATATGCTAGGAAGTACTAAAAGTTAGCAATTTATGTTCTATAAAATTCTACCGGCGCTGCTCTACCCTGTCCTCTAGACTATGGCCCGAGATGCTGAAAAAAGCGTGGAAATTTGCTAACTCAAACTTTCCTGATTGAACAAATAAAACCTAAGGGATCACAGACATGTAGGACGATCGAGATCGCGTGGCTATACCTACTCAAAGCATAAAAAACCATTGTTAAATAAGTTGAAAGAAACCAATTAGTTTTTTACACAGCCATTTATGTTTAAACCGTATTTTGTAATATTGCCTGCCCAGACTAAATTTGCTTTTCTTTTCAATCTGAACATTTTAAAAAGTAAAAGAATGTAAGAACTTGTGTGGAAATACCTTCAATTGGTGGGTTATTTTTACCCTGGTCTAATTTACAAATTACTTTTATCTAAATGTCAATTAAGTGTGCAATATTTAACAAACAAAACCGTAAAATTAAACCTCTTGAATTATGTGGGTTAAATGAGGGTCACAAACGTAGAAAGAATGGGACAAAAAAATTCGCGATTTTAACATTTAAATACGTTTATTTTGGATAACTGGATACTTCATCACCAACTCCTACACCAAGGAAAAAAAGAAACCGGAAATGTGTTATAAGAAATTAAAAAGAAGGATTTTAAACGAAGCTTGACCCTATCTTGGTGGTCTGATGGATAGTTCGTAACCGATAAAATTAACAAAAGGGATATCAATTTGCTCAAGTTAATCTATATTCATCTCGTCCTAGAATAGACACCTTGTTGTCGGCATGACTTCAAAGGGAATAGGTACAATAGATTCCACGTCAAAGGCGGCTTAATGGACACGAAACAGAACGGAATTTTATTACTTAAGCAAATACAACAGGGTAACCCCTTTAGAACGTTTTGGAAAGTCACAAGCCTCGATTGTTCCCTTTATACTTAGCATTTCCGTGGACCAAAACAATCCACCAGTTAAAAGGCTCGTGTTCGTGGGACGTTTTGGGGTCATAAAACTCTGACTCGGAGAGAGGTCTACAGAGACATATGGTCACCCAGTAACCTAAGTGTTTAGAGAATCCAGGAAGGGCGACGTAAGAAGACATAAATCCCTTCAGAGTTTACCATCTTTACAGGTGGATGAGTCATAAGAAAGTTAACAAGTTATTTTTTACATTTGTGACTCAGAACACTGGGATAAAAATGTATTTTGCTTTCAATAAAATCATTGCAGACATTGATGATGCAGTTCAAACTCTATATTATCTGAGGGTCTCTCCGTCCTTTGGGAGGTTCAAAGACACAGTTGCACTCCTTTTGGTTGCTTGAGCGTATATGGAGTATCCGAAATAAGCCTACCTATTTTTTTTTTTTTTTTTTTTTTGGAAATCACAGAAAAAATGTTCATAGTGGCAACTACACGAGGCCATCTTTTAGATTCGTAGACTACAGTCCCATAAGTTACAGCTTACTTAGCAAGTGACAAGTTCTTGTCTGAAATGTTCTTAAAGTAATTAATTCAACCACCCTAGATGAGTGTAAATGTGCGATGGGACGGTGAAGAAATGGCGCTAGGTGGAGGTACCCCCCCCCCTGGGGAAATTGGTCAATTTCGTGGGTAGCCTTGACGGGTACAATAAAGTAAGGTTAATCACGGTTGGTTTAAATGATTTTGCTCTCGACGAAGGCGAATTCTTCGTCGATAAAAACTCCTGAAGTTTTTAAAATTTCTGTTTTTAATATTTCTGTAAAAAACCTTGAACTTTTTATTTTTTGTTTTTAACAAAAACCCGAAGTTTGCAAATATTTTCGCACTCTTCCTGTACCGGATGAAATTTGCATTCGTGACTTTCCCTGTAACACGTTACTTTTGTCGAGTTGCTGCCTCCCTGTCGTAGCTTAGCACCCTTTAGGCAAATCCTTGTTCCACCCCTGGGCTGCAAGAGGGAGGATAACATGTACTTGTAAAGGGGACATCGACTAGGGTTATATTTTGAGGACCATTGATCATTTTGGAAATCGAATCTCCAACTTGAGGTATGGTTGTCCTCACCTAAAGTGTCCCGACCCTTGTACTTTGACTTCGGTGTCCGGGCACTTTAATGATGATAACATCATTCAATGACAAAGGTCTTAAAATGACTTTTTGAGGCCATTGTAACTATTAGCTAAATAATAGAAAACCATTTACGTTCATTAAACATATAAAATATTCACCACATACCAAAAATAAGTGTAATTGAACGACATTTGTTCAATAATGTTATGTTCTATTTATCGACATAGATAAGGACATCCAGTAACTACTAACATCAGTAGACTCCGAGCCAAGAGGGTGGGGTGAGGCTGCAGCAATCCCCCAACACACACACACACACACAAATACAGGAGTTTGGGACAAATTGTTGCAATTAAATGTTCCCGGGAAGTACTGGTACTGTATGGCTCAATTCCTCGAAAATATCTAGCACGTCTATGTTATAAGGCCTATAATTTCGTGGATTACCTGCAGTGGTACTCTGATTACAGTCGCACAATTTAAAATGAGAGACTCACAAACCAGCATCTAATATAGAGAATCTATTCGAGCTAAGTTTAAATCATTTCAAAATAATTTAAAAAACTTACTGTTTGGATATTTTTGATGGTATGGTGACGTCGAAGGGTAAGGAGCTGAACGGTGTCGACTGAGACTTGAAAGACGCTCGCAGCCTGTATGTGAAGGGAGGGTAAATGACGGAGCTAGTTGGTGGGGAGAAGGTCCACACATCGTACCTGCTCCTGGTAGAAACCATCCTCCCACTGTAAGAAGCAAAACAAAGTTGAATATAATTATCAGGTTCACAGATATAAATATAAATGGTGTTATACAAACATATTATCAACTCAATTTAGCATTTTGCAATTTCGCAGACCAACTCTTAACATTGAGTACAATTTTATCGGAATAGTTGCGGATTACTTTCAAAAGAAGTTGACAAGTAATTTCCATAGCAAAAATAGATGGAATAAAACAAAACAACAAAACAAAATAAAAAAGAAAAAATCCTTTGAATGTTTGGACATCAAAGCTTTGATAGCACGAGCGCATAATGCATGATGCATTATGCACTCGTGATATCAATGTTTTTTAATCACGGAAAATTGAATTTGTTGGGCAGCTAAAACATAAACCTATACGTCTTTCGATGGTTCATGAACATTTTGTACAATTTTCAAGTTTTAACAATGGGCACTCTGAAAGTAAGATAATTTTTCTTAAATACTGTTAGTTACCCACTTCTGAAGAAAAAATTATCTACCAATCACACTGATAAAATATAATAAAAAACAAGACGAATGTTTTAAAGATTTCGAGTACAAACCCAACTTTTAATCCAGTTATATAGCATCCAGTGTTCATGCACCACTACTAGTTTCCAAAAGGCAATCAAACGGCAAATGGACTTTTTTATTTGCAAGACGGACAAAAATTTCAATTTCAAGAAATTGCTTATCTATATTTTACTTACACTGGGGATACCTGCTTTGTTGTGGGTCATCGAAGAATTCGAAACCGTCACTTCTGAAATCAAGAAAGAAATCAGAATGTTTTAGTAATTGCATTATTTTTTCATTTATGAAAACAAAGTAACATGCAGTCTTATTATTTATTTGAAGGAAAGTAACCGTTATTACAAGTTGCATTTTTATTTCCAGTGTCGAGTGGAAGGTAAGGTTAAGAAAGGGTTCGTTTACAATAAAATTTATCATATTAATTGAGTAGAACAAAATCTGTGAATTGACCACGAACAAATACAGTCCACCTTGTGTCTCATGAAATGGGACTTCTCTTGGCACGTAAAACTATTAATATAAAGAGTTAGGGAGAAATAATATCATGACAATTCTTACAGGAAAACACCTGTTAAATAGATACAATATAATTTCTCTGTTTACGATTTTTTTTTTGGTTTCTTTTTATCAATTTGTTTTTGACAAGACGGGGTTTCATTCGGGAGAACAATCACATTTTTAAACTTTGCTTTGATTTCATTATCAAAATAAACTTAATTGCAGAACATGTTTTCATGCTAACTCGCTAAAGCATACGAAATGTTTAATTTCAATTGCACAAGCGTATAAGTTGAATTATAAGTTTATAATGTGGCTTTGTTTGTGTGATATACACCTATCTCCACGCTTTTTACGTTTTCCCATGAAGTGAAGCTACAATACTTTGGTACTTTCAAGGCTTCAGGCTATGTTTCATGTTCAATCTGAACATTTTCATAAAAATAAACATGGGCTTCTTTCAAGTCGGATCCTCTTTGAAAAATAGTTTAATTAAACCTTGATGCCAACAAAAGCGCAACATATTCTGTAGTCTTCTTTTCGAAAAATCATAGTAGTTTCTGTTTATTTACAGGATTGCCATGACAACCGTTTTACTGCTAGTTGCTGTATTGTGTATTAAACTATCTATTTCGGCTTACAAGCTTCCATTTAGATGTGGTACAATAGACACAAAGCAGGTTATATTAAACCTTAGGATTATGATCAACAACAAAAAGCAGTTCATTAAGTGCTAAGTTTTTTTTGCAAATCTGTATCGAACGAATAACCACATCAAACCGTATTGCCAAGGCCGACGTCCTTTTGCCCGTTTAGACTCACAAACCGAATTTTAGTTTGTTTGATATGACAATGGAACTTGCAGATTTATATATAGGTCGAATAGACGTAATATGACGAACACCCCGTGGGGTATTATTGCGAGAATAAATTGTTTGGTTTGATGCAAATCGAAAAAAAAATAACAACCAAAATTATAGAAAGGTAAATGACAGTTGACTTACTTTTCCTTCACGTCCAAGAAAGCTTTTGCAAAAGGGTTGTACTTTATCTTTAGCTGTGTTATCTGCAAGTAAGAATCGGGGATAAAATGCAGTGTTGGAAACATTTAAGACAAAATTTTAACGCGATATATAAGCAAAAATATATAACGTAGGAGCAGGACTATGCGAGTGAGAGTGAATGGCCCCTAAACGATTTTCAACGTATTATTTACAAGTACGCGTCATTTGCCAATATTTGTCATGGCCCATAATTTTAGATTTGTGCTGTCAACTGTTTATTATTGGTTGTTGAGAATGTTGTAATTTTCTGTCAGAATTGATACAGTATTGCAGCAAAATGGGCAGTGACATGGGGAGGAGTTGAGACCTAAACACAGTTCTGACAACCGTCTGGTCAGGCCATATAAAATCAGAGCAGTAGAAGAACGGTAAAAGTGGTCGGTGTCAAGGAGATATTAGATTATTCCTTCGTTAACGCGGATCGGGCAAATATAAACGACAAATGTGTGAGATATGTGTCGATATGGAGTATCCTATTGTCACAGTGATTGGTGAGTGGCCTATTAATAACTTGTGCCTAGCCCACGTCTGAGCACCTGATATTCGTAAGCTCCCCTCCCTTACTGTCACCAGCACTCAAGGGAAACCAGCTCCCACTCCTACACTTTTCAAAGGGCGAAAGATGACAAGAATAAGAGAAAATATTCACGTAGCTTAAATTTATAGCTTTAGGAATAGCAGCGGAATCGCATGTCCTTGTCAAAATCTTAAATTTATTCGGGGGTTGAATGATCCATCCTTCAATCGTAGACACTCTGCGAATGAACTGAGGGGTATACCATGGACGCAAAAGGAGGGGAAATGGGTCTTATACAGCCCCCTTCCTCCCACAGTCCTCTCCCTTCCACATTCGGCAGAGAATTTGCTGTTGGGGGCAAACCACCATTGAAATTTCAGCAAAGCGATGAGCTCCTTTTCTTTCATTGGAGATAGTACCGTAGGCTTATGGGGTGTACAATATATATATATATATATATATATATATATATATCTTGCCCAGGAATTAACGCAGCGCTTCAAGTAAATTAGTTAAAACATACTCCATTATGAGCAACCACATTTTGATAACATGTGGGAAAATGGCCTCTTATATAACTACCCGTAATTAACGTTGTGTTGACTAATTACCTCTGAGTACTGACTTTATTAAACTTAGCTAAGCATAGTAGTTAACTGATGACAACCATACATATTTTAAACACCATGGCAGAATCAAAGGCGATTTTTTTTATTTATTACCCTTTTTAGATATAAAATTATTTGAATGATTACATAGAATGTAAACACGCGAAAGTAGGACAAATTGAACCTTTTACTTACATCTTCGTTTTGATACGCCGTTACTGCAATAAACCTTGTCTCTTGAAATGAATATGTCCCGACTAACTTTTGCTTCTCGCGACCTCCGACTCGAATTATATGGATACGAGGTTCATACTTGTGTAAAGAATTAAGCATAACCTGAAAAAAGAAACTTGTTGGTTATTGTTATTAAACTCGAAAACATTCATTTTGAAAGTATAAAAACAATTATTGCTTTATTGAAATAAGTTGATATAATTATACTTGTCCAAAGTCGTTCTAATTGTAAGAAGTAAAACATGAAGACCTTAACTGTTCCTATAAAGCGCAAAATTAGGCTACTTGATCTGGATAGAGGGTAAAAGTGGGGTGCAGTTATAAATTTCCCTTAATTTGAATTTAGTAATAAAATACTGACCTACGTGTCCTTAAAGTAATGAACTGTATATACAAACGGGGAAATTGGAGATTTCTGAAAAGTCTATAGATCTGTATTGTTTAAAAGATATCAGTAACACATCAAGTTGAAACCATTTCTTCGACTACAAATATCAATGTAGGAATGAGAGATGAAACGGCTGGAACATAGGTAGACAACAGATTATGTTTGCTGTGCGGTAGTGAGCTACTCGAAATAGGAGATGTGTTTTATACAGATTAATTGCAATATTTTGAAAGCTTAACCATCAAAAGCTCCCAAACCTAATTTTCCAATATTACAGGAATTAAAAAAAAGAGAAACTTTCGCTTACTTTTCAACAAATATTAAAGTATTTCTCCAAGTCAAGTAAACTTTTTGCATGTAATCTTTTACTATTTTATTTTATAGTTAAAACATTCTCATCTATGGAATTTCTGTTAATGAAGTGATTCTTTACCTGCCCTGATCCGTTGAGTTTGTTCGACAATTTCACTTTGCTAAAACCAACTGATTGTTTCATCCAATGGGCGCCAAAATTGGGAGAGTCTGGGTGAACGTAAGCTGATGAGGGTGGGGCATTTTCCGGCTTACCCCCGGGGACCCATTCTCCGTTGACGTATTTCCATCGGTGATCATCGGTAGCGGTGAAATCTAACAGTATGGAATACATCGCATCGGGGTCGAGACCTGAGATTGATGCCGACATTACAGGAAACATACGCCTATAAAAAGAAGGAAGAAAAAGTGTTTATAATGTTATGAAATGGAGCAGTCCATTTGTAACGAATCTCCTTAAATAATATTAATGCTAATTGATGGCCACAAAATATATGCAAGACATCACAGTGATAGTAAGAACCCTTGTGCATGTAGTGATGTTATGAAGGCAGAGACACGATTTTTGTCAAAATTTGATAAGAAAGAGGCACACCCTTAATTTCATTTGTATTGGTGGTAAATTGTTGAATTATAGGTTGGCAGATTTGACCCTAAACTTGTATCTTCATTACTTGGCAAAATGTTTAAAAAGACTCCAATCAAGTACGGTCTATCACAGAGTTGTTGACTCGAGTCGCTGACTTGGACTCGAGTCCGACTCGAGTCGCATTTTTTCTCGACTGGCGACTTGACTTGAAGACAAAATGACTTGCGACTTGACTTGACTTGAACATATTTGACTTGGCGACATTCAATGAAAATGTTGTCGCTGAGTGTAGGAGTGTAGCATGAATTTTTTACAACAAAATTACGTAACAACAGATTGCAAACTTCCCCTTCATTTATTTGAGATTGTATTGTGCCGCGAGTAAGACGGATACTAAAAAGACACTCAGAGGTCCAAAAAAGGAAAGCTGTAATGTAGCACTATTATTGAATCAATCATCCACATCCACATAGTATAGGCCTTCCTTGCAAGGCTCGCCCCTTATTACAAACATACATCGCGTTTAAACTAAGCCTAAGTGTACACCAGTGCTTCCCAATCTTTTTTCGGCTCATCATCTCTTGCACCAGGGGGTTATCCTTGCTTGCACCGAATGGTATTGAGAAAACTCCGTCCCCTTATGCCTACAAATATAATGACAATAAAAGAACGTCCCATGTCTATAAAGTATGAGTGGCTAGAAAATGAAACTACATGGTTTGAAAATAAAGGGAAATAAATACGGTCTTTGTATGTGTGGATTAAGGGATTTAAAATCGATGGGATCACTATGTGATGACAAAGCCGAAACTTGCGATCGACGAAGGAGTAATGACCTCATGAGCTGTAAGTGTCCTCCCCAAGAAAGGAAAAAGAAAAAAAAAACAATGAAACGCTTTAAAACGCAACTTCCTAGCATCTGAAAATCAAGATTATATCAATAGTGAAATACTTGTGAACCTCATTTTATCTCCACGTTATGAACAATTATTCGAGAGCAGAGTGAAATTTTTAGCATCTTTTAAAGCTCCTGCTTATATAAAGAATATTAATTTCCAAGAGGCCCCTGCTGCACTTAGCATTTTCCACCTCTTGATGAAAAGCAAAATCACCCTGTCATCCAAAATTTTCCATATTTGTGTGCAGACGTACGGTCCACCATATCATACACGTACGCCTTGCACTATGAGAGGGAATCATGGCATCCTCAACGGTGCTTTCTCAGAACTTTTCTGAAATCTTTCCGATAATATAATTTAATAAAACAGTTTAACTCGCCATGAATCTTTTAGAGCAATAACAGGAATACTTCCTCTTTTTTCTTACCATTTTAAGCATACATTCAGTTTAATGGGTGACTTTTCCACAGGCTTACAGAAAACCTATTACTACATGGAAAAAAGATGGACACGTTTACGCAGGATAGCCATAAAGCTCAAAAATGCTGAGTGACACTGTGCTTGAGGAATATCCTTCTTACTTTTGAAACGATTTCATTTCCATAAGAACTTAGTTTTTTTTCTCATAGTTTAAGCTATTGTTAGCTACTATTAAGTGCGTTAAGCTTATATGATCCCTCCATCGATTGTCCTGGGAAGTTGTTGCTTGGATGACTTAGTATATGGACAGAATATATTTCGTAAATCCCCCCCCCCCCCAAAAAAAAGAGAAAATGTGAAGGTGTGGCTTCTTTGGATTAAAAATTTTCAAGACCTTCCACTTCATCTCCATATCTAGGAACTGCAGTCTAGTATATAGGCTTATTATTTTTTTATTTTAAAAATTGCGACTTGTGAGTTGACTTCAATTGAAGTTACTGTAGATGACTTGTGACTTGAATTGACTTGGACGAAAATGACTTGAGACTTGACTTGATTTGAAGGTAAATGACTTGAGACTTGACTTGAAGGTAGATGACTTGGGACTTGACTTGAGGAAAAATGACTTGGTTACAACTCTGGTCTATAATAAGATTTCTGTTTTTGATTTTACGTAACTTGTTATCTTTTCCTTGGGACTAACAGGTATAAATGTTTGAGTTATGTGACTTCTTCA
This sequence comes from Holothuria glaberrima, assembly GCA_009936505.3. Lineage (NCBI taxonomy): Eukaryota > Metazoa > Echinodermata > Holothuroidea > Aspidochirotida > Holothuriidae > Holothuria > Holothuria glaberrima. Next base: position 24,642 of record WURT03070777.1, read on the forward strand.
AAGTTGTATCTGTTTATCATGTTTGATTTTACATATTAATTTACTTATATATCAATCTTAATTACAACGTAGCATCTTTCAACTGTACTTTCAATTGGTGAATTATTTCATAGTCTTACATTTGTAAGAGCATGGGCCTTAAAGGATCTGATAAATTGAAAACTATAAAAATTAAAAAAAATCGATGACAAGGTTCGGACAAATTGGGGACTTATGACATGCAATACTCTACAAAAATGTATATTGTGTGAGTTAAAAAATAAGCTGTTGTAAAACAAGGAGAACTTTTGAGAGAGCGAAGTTTCGTTTTAAAGGGTGCAAATGAGTTAGTAATTTCTACTACTCACAAAGGTTAAAAAGAATTAGATCCCATGTGATCTGTCCATTATTTGGCACTAAAAGATGTTTGCTATAGTTTACAAAACTGATATGAAGATTAGCTGATCACATCAACACGAGATCGAAAGATTGTTTCACAAAAAATGGTATGAAGTGGTAATATGTCATATGCATCTTACAGTATGATGCAGCAGTTTCAATTTTGCCACCAGACTGCAAAGCCGGCTTCACATTTTAACTGGGGTATTTACGGTATACATTTCTACAGTGAAGGAATTCATAGTCACTGTCAAACATTTGGTATTAAGGGGTAATAAGCAACACAAATGTTGTCAAGATGGGGTGTACTTATTTGTATGCAGTATATAGGTTAGACAGTATAGAAATCAATAAGTATATCAACTTATGAGCAACACCTAGAATTACTTTGCAGAATGCTATCTTGCTACCTATGTTACATTGGATAATCCACCTTCTTGAAGATCGGCAAAAATAAATGTCCACGATATAGGCCTAATCAAAAACTATAAAAAAAACATTGCAACATTTCTATAAATTGAAAATATAGCACATTGATTCACTGTCGTCAAAAGATTAAGGAACATAGGCTACTGAAAAATGATTTAAATTTCAAGTTCAAGTGATAAGAAATTGTTTTTTGGAATATTTTGGGAAAAATCTCTTAAACGTGCGTTCATGTGAATTATACCAGGAAGGTATGTCTAATAACACCTCCCTAATCATACCATGTTTGTCAAATTTGGAAACATTTTTTCCACCCTGAGATTTTTACATAAATAATCTACTTTGAACTTAATTAAAACGGTATTGACATGATGGTGGGTGATGATATTATTATCGTTTAAAGTTGGACAATCGAAGGAAAAATTGACTCCATTCTTACGATTTTGGTCAACATCTAGCAAGAAAAATTGGGAAAAATAAGAAAAAAAAATTAAAAAACACTTACCTTCCTGTTTTAGTTACAATCATTTCATTTGTACACTTGTGAAATCTTTTCCACAAGTCCGAGTCCTCTAGTTTGACCTTGATTCCCTTCCCCACGGGGACTTCCCCCTTCTCATTACATGACGTCATATCAGTGGTTTGTGTGGTCTCGATAAGCTGACTCAAACTCTTTCCTCCACCTACAGTTCCCGATGAATTCACTCCTTGGCTTCGGAAGCTACTTTTTGCGTCCGCCATTATATCTTTGCAAAAGCTGGAATTTTTCTTGAAGTTCAGTTGATATTTTTCGGGCATATTTTAAAGAAATCCGCTCAGAACTGTATATAACACTTTAAAAATGACTATTAATTGCTGATATTCCTATGAGAGAAAGACCTGAACAGGTACAAAACATTATCCTTTGAATTGATCAGAAATAGTCTCAACGAAAAGGGAATGTCTTTGAGACGCCTGTAAATGGTTTCCTCTACTTTTTTTTCAAATTAGAGCAAATTACAGCATTCCTTTTCTATGGTTCCTTTGAGAATCTAAAAATTCAAACGAATACTCTTCGGAGTAAAATAAAATTGAAATTTACGCAAAACCGGGAAGGATGTTCCTTAGTTATTTTGACTTAGGTCCTCTCTGGTTGCAGCGTTTAAGTGTGATCATGCAGAGAAACTGATCGAAGATACAAGTTTTCTGGTGTGAGCCACTCGACTTCAGATTTCAGTCTCTTGTATTCGTTGTAGAGGTACTTCAATTTATTTACCGTTTCTCACTACCGTCAATCCATTCAACCGCACGCCGCTATTGCTCCGAACGCGTACCTAGGCTGACACCGCTTCCACCTTTCCTGTAACAGATTGTTGGCGGCATCTTCAAAGGTCCACGGACCATTTAACTTTTTATGACTCTTTTGTACACCTCATGAATATGGAATAGGCTTTGTTCTGGCCCCAAACGACAGTGTAAGCGAACCGTGTAGTTTGTTAACCACGTTTGTTTGCTTAGAGAAAGAATACTCTAAATTGGACACCTTTTATGCGTCATTAACAAAAGTGTACAGAGGGTATTTTGTCAATTCTTTCGAGAAAAAAGGAAAATCTCAGACGGGCTTTTGGTTTATTAGGTTGAAGGTTAAGGTACGTCAATACCTCGCTTGTGGCGAGATTAGTTCTCTCCCTCAAAGCTAAAGATTCTAACAGAATGAATAAAATGAAACATCATGTGCTGATGAGTACTTTCGGGTTTATCGCTACAAAACATGCAATTCATTATAACCAAAATAATACGAAGATTGATAAAAAAATACATAAATGTTTGTCTGAGATAGATCTAGAAATAATTTTGTGTGAGATCTTAATATGGAGCTAATTAATTTTGTTTGTGACAATGTGAACTTGTATTTTTTCTATAATTGTCAAGTTACTACTTTTATTTACTACTTTTAATAAATTTAAATAAACTCAGGGGAAGGTACAGCCACAGCAAACATCGCGAATACAATGAAGCATAACATACATAATGACAAATTACGACTGCAATATTGCTAAAACAAGAAATAACTACGCCTAGCAAGCCTATATTCTCTTATAAAGTATAACACACTTTACAGCTTTGGGAACATTTCATTTCATTCATTCATTAATTATTTGGTTTTTCACATTATCAAGTTATACAGGCAGAAGATTCAAACAAAAAATATGTGGATGGAAGTGAACTTACAACCCTAGTGGCGGAGACATTAGCATCAATAAGAACACCATGACCAAGATATGTAGTACTGTTAACCCTCTCTAAATATGTGGATGGAAGTGAACTTACAACCCTAATGGCGGAGACATTAGCATCAATAAGGACACCATGACCAAGATATGTAGTACTGTTAACCCTCTCTAGAGGAATACAGTTCAATACAACATTTATATAAGATTTAACAGAAGGCCTTTATAAGTGGGGACAGGGGGACAATGGCATACTCGTCGGAGGGAGGTGGCCCCTAGTATAAGGGAAATTACCTTATTTCGTCGGGGAACAAGTTACGAAGTATGACAAAGTGTGTAATCTCGACCGCCATTGGTCGCCCTCCATAATTTTCTACTAAGTTTAGCTCTCAAGGAGGGCTAGGTCTTTTATAAAAATCCAGATTTTCAAATTTTCTTTATTGAAGCCCCAAATTTTTACATTTTGTCAATAAAAATCCAACATGAATGCAAACCCGAAATTTCTACTCGCTTATCGCCCCGAAAATTTTGCACAAACCATATTGCTGGTAACTCATCGCCTTTTTCGGGGCTACGGATTGCTGTCCCCTTCACCCCAGCCCGTAGAAGAGCTTGCTTCCCCAGTCTGGCACATTCCGGCGCCACCTACATTTGATTAATTTTAAATTGATATACTCTTAAACTATTCATGTTACCATCTTTGTTTTCTTGTATTTCCTAAAGCCACTACACCTTGCTAAAATTGTGATCACGGCCTCATTGTTATCGGTATACTTGACAATACATTCCCATTCTTTACAATGTGCTATGATGCCCAAAATTGTTAAAGGTTATATAAGCGTTGGACAAAACCGACATCATAATAAACCGACATCATCATAAACAGACATCATAATAAATCGACATCATAATACACCTACATCATCATAACCCAACATCATAATTTATTGCGCAATCTATTATTCTTATTTAACTAAAAAATTTCAACATTTCTTTCATTCGAGCAACTGCGCGAGCCATAAGACAACGAGAAATGGACAGATATGATTCTCATCTCAGTTTCTGCAATGTATGTCTTTGTTATTTTAGTCGCAGATAAATTTTGATTGGTGAAAAGATATTGCCTAAACTGACTTAATATATATATTAGAGAGTTTGTGAAACTTTATGTTTTTGGAAGTAAATTTTAGCTACTTTGCAAAAAGGTGCCTTTTTCTCCCTTTTCGTACCGTAAATAATCTTTGTCCATGATACAATTAACATGATATCGAGAGAAAAGGACATGTGCCTTACAACAAGGTACATGGAGTTTCTTTTTCACAAGGCATCATATGGTGGTTTCCATGCAGTAAACGTCCCCTGTAAAGGCTTTGTGGGCAGGTATTCCCTCCTGCAACGTGGTCAGAACCCGTCTTGTTCTGGTTAAGGAATATCTGCAACATGTTTGGACCATCGTCCGAGTTACCATAGCAACATCGGAAAAAACAATGACAGCGTTTCCTTCCTATTATAAGTGCGATTTGTTTCTATTTGTTTTTAATAGAAATATTCATTTGAAGTTAACCGAAATAGTACTTTTAACGGGGTGTGAAGTATTTTATTTTTGATGAACTTTCCAGTTTTTACACGTTAATCTTCTTTCTTTGGTATGGATTTAATTCATATCTATATAACTATGGCTGTAAAAGGTGAAATAGGACACAATTTAAAAAACACTTTTCAGAAGTAATTTCCGATCTTTTTTATTCTGTTTGCTGATCAGAGCAACTGCACTGGGAATAATGTGAAGAAATCTTTGTTATAAGATAGCGTGTACGCAATTGCTACGGGGAAACAAAGGCACCTTACCTAAACTATGGAATTTCAAAAATATGGCATTGCATATCACAAATGGGGCGGTGAATATATCTGGTTTTTAAATATGGGATTGAGAAGAGAGGTGAATGGAGGGGAGGTTGTAGGCAACAATTAGCATAATATGCTGCCAACGACTTGTAAATGAATTGCAGTTCAGCAAATCCCCTTGGGTATGCCGTCGAAAGATTTTAAACAAAAGGTTATTTTGAGTAAATGGATCATTCTTTTCACTTCAAAGTGTACAACTTTTTATGCACCATTTCAACAATTTCAAAATGTTTCTGATATCAAATGTGATATTTAAATGTGATTCCGGAATGAGATTATAGATGCTTTTCAATTTCAAAGAAACACTACCTGACTATAGTAATAACTTTCCTAATTTCAGTACTTCTTATACATACATAGCTTGCGTCTCAGCTGACTTTATTTTTGTGATTACAGTTTTTAAAATTTAGAGATGATCTAGACTTCTCAAGTACTTTGGGGTTTCCGCCCGCAACTTGCATCAAAATTGCCCGTGGAATATCCGAGCAGCCTAAGATACAAATAAACTACTTTATTTCATCTGGCTACAACAATTATTGTAAAGTAAAAACTCAAGTAAAATTGGCCCATGGCGCAAAACTTTTGAGGACACCTGTTTGACTAGATGAGGAAGCATCGTGGGGAGTATACCCTTTGGGGGAGGTTTTTTGACAGTATTATTTCCACCCTGACAGTGGGCCCTGGACAACTTTTCTCGGACTACTTCCCCCTCCTCCAAACAGTTCCAACGTAGACACCTTACAACATTATTGTCCGTGTGGGATAGTCCAGACAGGAACATTTCAGGAGGGGTTGTCTAAAAACTGTTCCCTTCAGTCTTGGAGAATGGAACTTTTGAAACACAAGGCTAGACTATATGATTGGTCCAACTACAATGGGCAACTTGAGATTTTTAGATCGGCTCGTCTCGCGGCATTCTTTTTCCATCACGAATGGGGAAATTTTTGGAAATGTCCAATGAAATCATGAAAAATGAAAATGAAAACTCGGGTTACAATTAAGGTAAGGGTTAAGGTAGAAAAATGAAATTGCTCCTATTCGTCCTGGGAAAAATCACGCACCTGTCTCAGTGTCATACATTTCTGAATATCAGCAGAAAAAGAGTTGATAAAACGATTTATCTTAGTTTAGATGACATTTTCTGATATAGAGTTATACCCGTCTCCTAGTGGATCTTTCTGATCGGAGGAGAACTTATTAGATGTTGATATAGTGAGGGCACTGTTGCTTTACCTTCCTGCCTACAGACAGTATATAAAGATAGCAAAGTCTAAACAATTCTAAACTTACGTATGCACGTGTGGTATATACATGGGATGATACGGGATTTCTCAAAAGGGTGTGAAGGGGGTGATTTCTTTCTTAGGACGAATGGGGGCAGTTTCATTTTTTACCTTAACCCTTACCTTAATCCTATGGAGGGTGGGGAGGGATGGGGCAAGGCAAATATAGCCTTATATCGAAATATTGTAACGTGATGAGCTGACTGTTGCAAAAAAATACAAAAGTGTTGCTCGGACCACCGAGCCATCGGATCCGCTCTTAGTCTAGGCCAGTTATCAGCAAGTTTGAGGTAGAAATCTGATTTTCACCCCAGCTTAATTTTAAAAAAGGAAAAGGCAGCACCTGAGGTGTGTTATTATGCATCGTGTTATTATGCACCCAAGACTAGGGTAAAATTAGTTACAGGAAGTGCGTATAGGTTGTTTCACGCAACAAAAGTTGACAGCTCCTTTGATTTAAAGAGAACTTGGCACTACCGCCAAGTTTGCCAATTTCATATCCAGAGGGCAACTTCTGCTGCTACATTGTGTCCCAGAGAAAAGTTACCCTCCCGGACACCAACCTTTCTACAGATTTCCGTCCATTACAATCATAATTGTGTCCTTCTCTGTTATCCCGTACCACCTAAAGAACTTCAATTTTGTAAACGCTTTGATATTATTTTATTGTGAAGGAAACCGCGAACGACCGCACAAAACCTGTGGTGGATTCAGCTGTATAATGACGTAACGAATCATCACGAATATGCTTTGTTGTATACCGAAAAAAAGTTTGTCTCCAATTTGTTAACTTAACAGGTATGCCTATTAAACTTGTACACAATTGTCTCACAAGGTCCGGTTTCTCTTTGAAAAGTTTGGAGTAAAACCAACAAACGGAAGACTTGCAGGTATAACTGACATGACCTGCATTTCTGTTGATGACGTGGATGAACTTTTCATTGACCGAGTACGGTATACGCACAGTCAGGTAACTTGTAAATGAGGGCGCTCTCCATAATCTATGTTCAGAGTCATTTACAGCATCCTTACTCAGAGTAACTCCGGATATGAGGGACGAAGTAAGTAAAGAAAAGGTAACTTCAAGGAAAACTAGCTCAAATAGATTCTCTTTCTATTCCAATACAGTGGCGGGATTACGAGAGGATGCATCAGGGAACTCTCCGCTCCACTTTTAATAGAATTTTACAAAAATAATGAAATGTCAAATAAATAAATAAATAAATAAATAAATAAATAAATAAATAAATAAATAAATAAATAAATAAATAAATAAATAGATA